>JAHPZR010001861.1:50000-89980 GCA_019787425.1 Platygyra sinensis
GATAGGGCAGATGGCCATTGCTAGAGCTTTACCTGGATTTAACGATCTTGGACGTACGGTGACCCCAATTTTTTTTCGATGGATCATTTTCTCTACTGATTTTCTACGTTTAGAGAAAAAATGAAAAAAATCTATCGACTAGAAGTTTGAATATTTGGCAAAATGCACCATCGAATTCCGTTCTTATTAGCTCTTCGTGCACCTTTGCGGCGGTTTCAAATGGCTCTTGAAGGGTTAAATTTTGTGAAAACGTTAGTAAAATTTCGAATTATTTACGCAACAGACCCACTTCTACAAAATACGACTAAGATCGTTTGCCTCTGTTGACTCACCTTCGATATTTTTAACTATAAACCCCGGTGGACCGTGCTCAATTATATGGGGCAATTTTTCGAAATCAGTATAGTTTACCACACGCTTTATCTCTGAAACGAAGACGGTGACCCCCAATTTTTTTTTGCATTTCTGGCACAAGTAACTCACCATCTGCCAGCAGTAAAAATTTAAAAAAATTCTATCGACTGGAAAATTTTCGCGCGAACGTCCTTAAAGCCACCCGCGGTCTTTCCGCTTTCATTTAGTGTGGTTTATTTTCTTTCTTTCTTTCAACGTTTCTTTCGCGATGAAATTCCTGAAGTGTGCGAAAACCGGGATAGTCTCCAATTTTAATAAAACCTACAAAGTTAAATCTGAAATGGCTTAACATGTATTAAGGCTGCGTTCGTTTGGGATCAATCTGGAATAAGAATAGTTGGAATAATGCAAGCAAGCGTTTGTTTGGGAGCTATTCTCATTCCGGAATTCCTGGATTTCCATTCCGGCTATTCTGCTCCCAGGAGCAGAATAGCCGGAATATATTCCGGAATATATTCTTATTCCGGAATATCCCAAACGAACGCGCCCTAAAAGTGATAGAGCGTCAACTGAGTCTTAGAAATAATCAGGCAACTGCTTTGGTTTTGGTTTTTCCCACGGTTTACGATTGGATGAGTAGTCTTGTAATTGGCAAGTGATTGATTTGGATTTGGTTTTGTGACACTCAATTGAAAAGCGCTCTAGTTGAGTGCAATATAAAACAGTGAAGCGTCAAAGAGTGGATCGTGAAAAGGTGTTATAACCCAACGACAAATTGCTAATCATATAGATCGTAATCACGTGTTGTAAAATGATTTAGACTCGCATAAAGGGAATTACGGTAATGCGAGCTTGATAGATTAGGATGCATGAAACAAAATGGTTTTAGTAAATTAAATGGATTTCTTTACAAACACCGTAAACATCCATGGGTTTAGCGCGAGGACAAAAATGGTTTCGCGTAATTGATATGGTTCAGTGTTTCAACAAAGGATTCGCTCCAGAACCGCCAAAAATGAAACGCAATAGGCAGACAGACAACTTTATTTAGCGCGAATTAAAGCTCACCAGATTTTGAGGTAGTACTAAAGCAAAGAAAATAAATTAAACTTGTATTTACATGATAGATACAGTCCACATGGTCCATCTAAAATTCGTCGAAAAAATTAATAAACTAAGCTCACTGAAAATAGATTTTAAAGTTCCCTAGATATAAATAAAGATCTAAAATTGGCCGTTGTAACTGGCGTTTCCTTGAACATGTTGAAGTTAACCTCTTTCAAAGTCACGTTTATTCAAAATATCGACCGAACAGATTTTCCAGGCAAGGTTCTTATACAATCCTATCTACCGAGAAATAAAGATAAAGCAAAAAGAGGTAAAAGAGGCTCTACTCGCTGGGTGGAAGCTTAAACTCGATGGAAACACTGACAGACATGTCTTGGACTCGCAAAAAAACACTCGGGTCTCGACGTCTCACAAAGTCGGCTCGCATTTACCATTTGCAACATCTCAGTGAGCTGGATTACAGAAAGTAGGGCTTGAGGTCCAATTCTCCAACAGTCAGCTACAGTCCCCAGCACCTTTTGTTGGTTCTTCTAAAATTCGGCTAATTGTTGATGCATAAATGGGGTAGGGAAAATCTCAGATTTTGGTCATAAATAGAGTAACGATTGTGGGAAGCGAGCCGTAGGCCCCCACCCGATTTTTCTGGGAGTACTATTCCCCCCCCCCCCCCTCCTCTGGGCGCATACCGATCGGAGTACCCCTATTGGCATTTCTCATAAGATAAGCGTTAGCTATTTCCGGAACCCCTGCTGTTTTATACTTTTGATGGACATCTGCGTATATAGAGAGATACGATGTAATTACACGTCTCATATCGTTTTGATAAAAGTTCCATAACAATGGGCTTGGGGCCGATCCTTGAGTAAAACCCCTATCAGTCCACTTCCACTAACTTCTAATTAAAAGATCCCAGTTTCACTCGGTCCAGTCGATCACACAGGTAGGAAATTAGCCGGATCACGCTGTTCTTCTTGGAATCAACACGCTTTTAATTTGCTTTTTGCAATGGAAGTCTTACTGTAGGCGAGATCTTAGAAATAGTGGTGTGAAAATGGCTCTGCAGACCATTTACAACTTCTAACCTTTAGGAGGCAAGGAGATAACCCCCCCCCCCCCCAAAAAAAAAGTCCATTAGAAATGAAGTTAAAATGTTATTTTATGAAAGTATCGACGCAACTAATTCGGGAGTACAAATTATCATCCACACCTTGCGATTACTACAGTCCCTGAACTGACTGAACTGTTTTTATACCGCTATATAAGGATTGTAACTCGGAGCAGAGACAGACTAAACTGACAGAACTGTTTTTATACCGCTATATAAGGGTTATAACTCGCAGCAGAGACTGACTGAACTGACAGAACTGTCCCTTTACCGATATATAAGGGTTATAACTCGGAGCAGAGACTGACTGAACTGTTCTTTTACCGATGTATAAGTGTCATAACTCGGAGCAGAGACTGACTGAACTGACTGAACTGTTCCTTTACCGATATATAAGGGTTATAACTCGGAGCAGAGAAGAAAGAGATATGTCAAATATTAAACTAACCTTTCTTGTTAATGGGAGTCTACAGCAGAGTAAGCCTGGCCCAATCAAAAGAATAAATTCGAAAAATATATGGAACACTTTGATAGCCTGCGAACAATTTTTTTTCCATCCTCGACGGGAGCCTGTTCGCAGGCTAAGCTTAAAACAATTTAGAAGATAATTAGACAGTAAAACCCCTATTAAGCGGCCACGCCCGGGAAATGTGAGGTGCCCAATTAATAAGAATTAAGTCGACTCAGGAGCAGATAGTCTATTTACGTTTGGACTTGCATGCTTACGTACATCCTGAAAACCAGAAAAACAATTTTTTATTGGTGAAATGTTTTTTAACAATTTGGCGATAAAACGTAATTTACTGAACACTAAAAGTTATTCTAGGTTTTGATTTATGCAAAAAGTGAAAACTGGCTTTTCCAAGCCCCAGAAAAAGGACAACTATTCTTTAAGTATTCCCTCAAACCCCGATAGTCGTTCTCGCAGTGGACGCTTGATTAACTTTGTCTTCGATACGTACCTCATGAAATGCGCATGCTACGCTCCTCTTTAAGAAATTAGCATAAGGCTTGTTAAAGACGTAACATTGGTATAATGTGAAGAAAATAGTAAACGTATTTTTTTAATGCTTTTATCAGTCTGACCTGAAGGCGATATGCTTGCATCCCTCGTATCGATATATTCGTTAATCAATTATTCTCTTCTAATTTCTTTGTCGTCCAGCAGTTCAAAGAAACTGTAATGTACATACGGCAAGTGAGATTATTAATCGATGTAATGATTACAATAATCCTAATATAAACTGCTTTTAACGACCACCACGGTGTTTGGCCAAAGCAGAATTTAATTGGATAGTTTTTACATGCAATAGAATTAGTTTATAGAAACATTACGAGTAAGTAAATATCACCCTAACACATCCCGGCCTCCCAGCAGCCAAAGAGTTTCACCGGGATTTAGAGAGTGCTCTCCCAGGCCAAAAACCTGTTATCACATATAGCAATAGTCTTAATTGTTTATCTGTTAAATTAATTCACCGTTGTTTTCATCTTGTTTTTCGTTACAAATGTTGGACATCTAAACCACGAAAAGTGTAGTTATTACCCAAAGGTTGAATTATGTTATATTTACAATAAAAGGATTAAAATATATATGTCTGGATTTATGAAAACGGTGCTAAAGAGCCCAACCCCTAAAACCCTTATTTCACCTGGATTTCTCAAAACTCTAAGGCCTCTTTCAAGCCATTTAAACGGGCAAAGAATAGAGCCAGGACGGCAATGAAAGGAAGATAAACGGGTAAAAGAAGGAAAAAAGGACTGACTTTCCTTTTAATTTTTATATCGTCCACTTTGGAGATAGTTTTTAGTCACCTGATATCAGTTTCACCTCGATTTCACTAAACTTTAAGGCCGCTTTCAAGCCATGTCAACGGGCGAACAATAGAGACAGGACGGCAATGAAAGGAAGATAAACGGGTAAAAGAAGGAAAAAAGGACTGACTTTCCTTTTAATTTTTATATCGTCCACTTTGGAGATAGTTTTTAGTCACCTGATATCAGTTTCACCTCGATTTCACTAAACTTTAAGGCCGCTTTCAAGCCATGTCAACGGGCGAACAATAGAGACAGGACGGCAATGAAAGGAAGATAAACGGGTAAAAGAAGGAAAAAAGGACTGACTTTCCTTTTAATTTTTATATCGTCCACTTTGGAGATAGTTTCTGGCGAGAAAAAAACGCTCACATAGTGCCTGATATCCATCCTTTAGCCTCGTTTTCATAAATCCAGACATATATATAGTAATAATAAAAAAAAAAAAAATCGTGTAACCTTAAGTGCGTTAAAAACAATAAAACTATTTCGAAACCTGTTTGTCTCAAAAACCGGATTGAACTCGCGTCCCTTTCTGAGATTATAATGCTTAGCATTTTGTGGGGGCAGTCAATTCCTGAGTTTGCTGTCTTTATTATCTAAGATTTTCTTGAACAATTTGTCCGTTGGGGCCTGCCTTCGGTCTGACAGAGTTACAAGACTTGCCTTAACAAGCGCTTCATCATACATAAAGCATGGGAAAATAATAAGCATTGCCCTCTTTTGCACTGCCTCTAGCTCGTGAGAAAGATACATAGGTAGACCGTCGTGAAAAACCGGGCAGGCATACTCCGCGATTGGACGAATGCAGGTCCGATAGAACTGTACTAATTACTGTAAAATTCCACGAAGGTTTCATTTATCTTGGCGTGCGTATAGCACCAAGGTATTCAAAAGGGCTTGTTGAGTTTAGGAGTTTGCGCAAACATGCACTTTAACGATTGTAAGGTTGTTTATCTTTTAGAGACATCAAAAGTTAACACTCACAACTAGGGCCCAGTAGCAGCGTTTATTCCAAAGAATATCACCAGAACATAACAAACTCTTGACTGATAACATCATTTAACCAAAGAGTAAGCTGCAATGCAATTCCATTTATTTATCTACCAGTTTCAATCCTTAGTTTTTGATTGCATATGCTAAATTTCAAAAGCTCTTTTCTTTCACTCAAGACTGGTTTTCACTAACGACGAGTTGTATTCGGAGTCGTAATTTGAAGCGTAGAGTGATACGATCTAGGGAAAATCAAACAGACGAATCACAAGCAGAAACAGAAAAATAAGCCAATCACAGTACTCGATTCCTAGCCTCGTGATTGGTTGGTTCTTCCGCTTCCGACTCCAACGTGCTAGTTTTGACCGGAAACGGTCTGATCTGATTCTTCGAGCTTATGACTCCGCTTATGCATCAATCAATTCCAGCGGTTCCCATCTCCCCCGGGCAACCGCGGGGCATTTGGTCACGTTGTCATTCCCGGGGGTGGGGCATTAGAGACCTTAAGATACCCCGGTTTCGGGTGCGGGTACGGGTAGGATTACCCGTACCGGTATTCGGCTACACGGGAAACCAATCAAACTTAAGATACACCGGGTGACACTAGGTACGATCTGCACAAAAATGCTAGGGCTATATCGTGTTTCGTGTGCCATCTGAACATCGTCTGAAACTGGCCGAAAAATATTTTTCTGTCAGATTTAATTGCCTTTTCTTTTTGTTACGAAACACTTCAAATATGTCTTCGACTCAAAAATGGGAGAAGCCTCGTTTACTTCTATCAAAAAGTTTTAGTCAAGAAGTATCTTTTCAAGTCAACATAAAGTATTTAATTTGAATTTAGGTATTTTTTATCGTGGTTTATGGCCTATTGCATTTTAAATCTATTGGAAATGTGTCTCGGCTAAACTTTGGCGAAGAGACTACACCTCAGTCATCGCGTGTTTTGGAAAGCAGCACGTTATTTGACAGGCAAAAATTTCTCCACATTTGTACCTCAAGAAAACTTTTTCGTAGTCCCAAAACGCTTCAAATCAGAAAAACAAGTGTTTATGGAAGAATTTGGATACGATTCTAGTCGAATAAGCAAAGACAAAGACCATAAAAACTTACCCGTTTCTCCATTTTTACCCGGAGCGAACTCACGTGTAGACCACTGATTACCCCGGGAAAACGGGTAGCTTTTACGGGAAGGACGCGCACACGTCATCATTTAATGAATTCAAAATGGCGCTAGCCGTACCCGTGCGAGAAAATCGGGGTATCTTAAGGTGCCTATTAGCGAATTTTATCCCGGCCTGGGGGCCGGGTATTAGCATGCCCCGGGCATTTGACATGTTTGTCACACGTGTTTTCGAAAGATGGATGAGTTTAATTTATCGGGAAGGACGTGGCCTTTGTCAAAGACTGGCTTGTCCGTCAGGGTCTAGAAAACCTTGTCGATGTTTTTAAAGGTATGTTTTCTCAATTTTAGATATTTCTTCATTACTTGTAAGCATATAAATATAAGCGACAAGGTGAACTATGTTTTGTTTATCACAAAACAATCACTGACGTGAACACTGCGCGAACGACTATTTCGCATTTCGCATTTCGCATTCAAAACTAGCCTAACAATTTTTAAATTCATGAAAGTGGAATTAAAATACTGAAGGTTTGCGAATTTCAGTGATGCAATCTTTAACACAGATCTTGCGAGCATAAAGTGCAATGCATCATCATTTAAAATGTCTTTATTCTTTACAGCGACAAGGTGAAAAACAGAAATAAAAAATTATAAAAATTTTGTTAAAAACAAATAGAATAAACTAGCATGTACTGTTGTCCTTGAAGTCTTTAACACCATTGCATTGAAATACTAAACACTTGAACGTTTTATTCATTGGTTAATAAAAAAAACTCCAGAAGTGTTGGAAGGCGACGATTCCGGGGGCGGGGCATTTGCCCTCTTTTTTCGTCCCCACCCCGGGGCATTTAGACATCTTATGTGTCCCCATCCCGGGGAATTTGCACAATTTTTCTGAAAAAAATGCTAATGCCCGGGGGTTATCCCGGGAAGGGGGTGGGCACTGCTGAAATTTACTGATGCATTAAGACTCTGAATTTCTATTGTCATTAGGTGATAAACGCTCTTATGACTCCAACTTCGACTCCGTCGCTTGTGCAAACCAGCCTTTAGCTTGCTTGTTAGGCCTAATATAGTTAAAGGTGTGAAATCGTTGTTAAAAGTTGCCTATATAAAATATATTTAATCGTGCGAGATTTCTGTTGCATGGAAATATAGAGTGAATATGCTAATTGCTTTTACGTAACTGATAAGCGACCGCCAGTAGGTTAACTAGTTCACAGTGCTAGGCTATTTAACAATATTAGATTATGATCTCGAGATTTCCAATCGCGTGATAGTTGACAAATGAACTATAACGCATAGAAATTGACAACAAAAAGTCTAATTGTTTTAGTATAAATCTACTAGTCGTTTAAAAGTTTATCAAAATCTTCCTCAAGAGAGCTCGAAAACACAAAGTGGCCGTCATTTTGTTAACAGGTGCACATTGCTACGCTACTCACTATCTATCACAGAATAGATAGTGAGTAGCGCAGCCAATCAGAGAACGGCATTCGTGATAGAACGCTAGTAAGTTTATACCAGAACAGAGTAAATAACGCGTAACGTAGTATCAGAGAATGGCATTTGCGATAGAAGACTTGTACATTTATATTAAATAATTATACATATATTGCACTCCACTCAGTGTTTTACTTATTAAAAACTCTAGTCTAAAGTTTCAGTGCCTGTTGATTTGAGTTATTTTAGTAAATCGCTTACATATTGATGGTCAGAGCATAGTTAAATTAAGGATAAAAACTTGCAAGCGCTTTCCGTATACGTTATAATCATTTGTGACCCCTAATAGGAAACATTTGGTAGTTGTACATGTCCACGGGAGCAGCATTGTACTCAGGATCCCGGAAAAGAAATCATTTCTTAATCCAGTCATTAGGCAAGTCGTTGCAGCACTGAAGAAATACAAATACAAATTGAAATTAAATGGATCGCAAATATTGTTAAGTTCACAAGGGGCTGTTCCTTGATGAACTATACAATCTGAAGTTGCCCTTTACACTGTTGCAATCTCGATACACTCCATACCCCTGATACCTAGCTACCCGCGATACACTTTATATATACTCTATACCCTTGACACAAATAATACCCTCGAAACTATAGATACCCTCGAATAGATACTCTAGATACCCTAGATGATACCCTTGATACCCTAAATACTCTGGATACTCGAGAAACCCTTGATACACTCAATACCTCTGATACCCTAGGTACCCTTGATTCCCTAGATACTATGGATACTCTAGATACCCTCGATACCCTTGTTGTCCTTGATGCTCTGGAAACTCTTATGGCCTAGATACTCTGGATACTCTAGATACCCTTGTTACCCTCGATGATCTGGAAATGCTTATCTCATAGATACTCAGGATACTCTAGAAACCCTAGATACCCCTGATACCCTAGGTACCCTTAATACCCTAGGTACTCTACATACTCTGGATACCCTCGACGCTAAGGAAACTCTTATGCCCTAGATACTCTTGATACTCTAGATACCCTCGATACCCTTGATACCCTCGATACCCTTGATACCCTCTATACCCTTGATACCCTAGGTACCCTAGATACCCTTGATACCCTAGGTACCCTTGATACCCTAGGTACCCTTGATACCCTAGGTACCCTTGATACCCTAGGCACTCTACATACTCTCGAAACCCTTGATACCCTCGATACCCTTGATACCCTCGATACCCTTGATACCCTAGGTACCCTTGATACCCTAGGTACTCTACATACTCTCGATACCCTTGATACCCTCGATACCCTTGATACCCTAGGTACCCTCAAAAGCCGCATCAAGAATCTCTCGAACTTCATCATCTTGCCCTTCTGATCATAAAGCTTTCGAAATAAATATTTCTGCATTTCTGGGGTTCGATGAATGCCCGATTCAAGAATGAAATCGTCAATCTGTTTCTGTGTTTCAACGCCTGATTTTTGAGTTTGCTCCATGTTGTAATACATAATTATTGTAAATATTCAAATGGGGTTTTAATCTGCAATAAAAAATTTAAGCGTTTAAGTCTTTTTCTTTCTGTTTCTCGCCCGCAGCCACGGCATAGTTGGATCTGACTTATTACGCCAACACCACAGCCCAGACAGGGGCGCGGAATTTTTTTTCCATTCCTTATCTTAAGCCTGTGTACTTTGCAATATTCTTCGCGGCAAGATTTTCCGCATGTTTCATGCTTCCCATTTTTCAGCCATGGGCAAATGTTGTATCCTCTGTGTCCTCTCATTTTAAAAACCCGTGGCATTTTTCTAATTCAGATTTCACTTTGCGGTCAAAAGCTTAATCCCCAGTAGTAGGTAGAGGAGTCCGACGAATACAACTTTTTCCTGTAGGCCTTAGAATCGCCGAAATAATGCGCTCAACGACGGGTCGAAGCCGGCTGAGACCCGCGTTGGGCGCATTATTTCGGCTAATCAAGGGCTACAGGAAAAAGTGGTATTCGTCGACTCCTCTACCTACTACTTACTCGCTTTGGTAACACTCAACATGGTCGGTTGCACCTGATTTGCATGACTATGGCGGTGACAACGGTTAAAAAAATGTATCGTAACCCAGCTAAAGATTTGAAGCAAGATTCCTAGGAAATTCAGGGCTAAACATTGCGTTAATAGCAGAGTTTAGGCAGGAGTTTGATATCTGCATAGCATGAGAGTAATCCCAGATTCGAAACTAAGGATTGCTTGTATTTTAACTCCATAGAAACTCAGTCACCCCGACCAACCGTCGAGCCCCCAGCAAAGGTCAATCCAAGAATTGTCAACGACCTTAACCGATGTTGATTTCACTTTACACTTGGCAACAGCTACGTGAATTGTGTTCCATTTTTGCTTTCTTTTAAGTCCCACAAACTACGTCGCAAGTCGTTGTGTAGGTGAAGACAAGTACATAAAGAATAACGAAACCAGCAGAAAGTAGATTGTTTTGATAGCTGCAATCCTCGGAAAAACGTTTCAATGGTTTGAGTTTAAATTCTCAGACAGCAACAAACTAATCCAAGCAATTGCATCGGCCACTTGTGAGCAAAGTCACCTAAGAAAAAAAAAAAACAGTCAAGCTATAGCTGGCTATCCACACGCGATTCTCGCCTTTACTCTTTGTAAACAGACAAATCAACAAGGGGTGGAGGGGGGCGGGGGCCTTGAAGAGAGAGTGCACTCTGTAAATCACATTCCTCAGTCCAATTTGTAACCATTCTAGGGTATTTTATGCCACAAAGCCCGGTCCCATTCCAATTTTTCCTTCCGATTTCCAATCCCGGTGACCCATATCCCGTTTTCCCACTGAAAAAACAACTATCCAAATCAGTTCCACTTCCCATATGTTTATGTTAAGAGGTCTCTCTCAACATAAACATATGACACAGACCGCACGCGGTTACAAAGAAAATAACAGCAGTATTTTCTGCAGATCAAACAAGCGAAAATTAAAGTTCTTTAAAACAATTTCATAGTTCGATATTCAGTAAATGGCGAACTATAGTATATGATTGCAGGAAAATGAAAGATCCTTTACATAATAATTCATTTTTTGGTAACATATTTGCAGTTTTGGTGTACTAAACAGTGCACTGCTAAATTCCGCTTATCTTTTCAGTCTCGATCACCTGCAAAGATAATGTCCCTGTATGGACAAACAGAAAAGAGAAATGCTGTTGTTATGATTTTCTCTTTTCCTGACGTGTCACGTAAAAGCGCAAGAATGACAAATTCAATTCAAGCTTGTTATATAACGTTATACAACGTGCATGAACTCACAAACAACATAACAAGCTGAGAGCGACTCGGCAGACGTGAGGGTGGGGAGGTACGGGAAAAGGCAGGCAAGAGTGTATAAACTGGGGGTCAAAATCAGATTCAAGCCAGGTTCATGTATTTATGAAGAAACCCGGAGATAAACGAAGAAACAGCTAATAAAAAGCTGATCTCAAATTTTACTATATCTACAAATAGTACTGACAGTTGATACATTATTTTAATGGTATCTTCAACACGCGTCATTTCATAAAACACTCTGAGGTTTTTCTTTATGTGATTTTTTCATCCTCCACCTCAGCCTTAAAAAATTAGCTTCCTCAATTGCTTTTTATGCAAGGAGTTTTGATAAACATTTTTGACAACAAGGTAATTCAGGTTTGGTTTGGTTTTGAAAGATTAAACAGTCAGGTACATATTACAAAAATCGTGTGTTCTACTAAGCAATTAATGAGCTCAAGTTGACAAGGGCGCAGCCCGCAGTCAATTATTACGACATAGAAATAGAATTTAAATCTACTAGCTCACTCAAAACTTTATCTAAATCCTCTTAAAAGACACCTCCTAAAACGCCAAGAAAGCGGCCTCTAGCGCACACCGCTAACGCTATCACTATCTATCACAGATAGTTCTCGCCTGATGATCTATTAGAAGAACAGATGCACGTCATCATTACAAAGTTTTTCCCTCTGTGTTTTTAAAATGGCGGAATGTTTTGAGAACTGTTAGATAATATTTGGCTGGGCAAAAGATAAGGTACACAAAAAAGTCTTGCCGAGGCATTGAAAGGTTTCGAGAAGCAGGAAGAAGAAAGATAAAGCCGTTTCTTTTAGAAAAAGATTCTGAAAAAATACTCGCGCAGTCTAGACCTCAGTCGGCAGTCGAGCAAGACTAAACCAAGCACAATTGCAAAATTGGTGTTGGTGAGGCTGGAGTATCATTGCTTTATCTGGAATTTACAAATCCTATAGACAAAATGTTTCTGAGATTAACTTATTTCAAAAAATTTTCCTTTTTCAGTCTCAAAATAACGTACAGTTGACACACTAATTGATGCCAGGAATGAAACTTCAAGACAACACTTTAAAATCAGTTAAAATAAACACATAACCTTGATTTCCCGGCGATGTATTCCAGTCCATTTTAGCGCACAGCAGCAAACTAAGTACAGCTAACCACAGCTCACGGCCAACTGTATCACACGCTAAATGTCTCCGATATTATATCAAACCTATTTAAGAATCACTAACCACAGAAGGAACAAAAATTTCCACGGTCGCAAAGGCTCCCCTCATTTAAAACTCGACAGTCCAAATGGCCTTTAGGTTTGAGTGCAACACAAGTTTTCCGAGGGTATTTTCTCAACGCATTATTAATCGCAACGTCCAAACTTTTCGACTCACAGGGCAGGCTCTGATGACAAAAATTGACTTGACTTTTCCAGCATTTTCTTTAAAATTTGCAAATTTCGCAGCTCAATTCTCCTTTCGCCGCTAAGTGTTTCATTCCACGAGGAGAGACGCTCGAAGCTGCTCGAGCCAGGTTTAACAGTGGCGTGATTTTCCTGTGACCAATCACAATTCTCGCTTGCTACGCCATACCGTCACCCAATGAAATTACTTCATTTTGTATAAATAACAGTTCACGTCAAATGCCTTTTTTTTCGTGGTTCGCCAAAGTGGGCAAGGCGGGGCAAGGCCCGCTTTCTCGGCTTTCGCGTATGTTTGAAATATTTTGAAATAAAGAAGCTTTATCTCTAGTAGTTTGTTTGTTTATTATATCAAACAAATAGATTCCATGTTGCCGTGCGTCCTGTTCAGTAATAGATCACTAAGACAATCAAAGTGTGGTAGAAACATCAGTGGACACACCACGGCTATCGCCTCGTTCGCCACTTTTTTGTTCTTACCACATTTTACAGCTCATCTGTGATCTATTAACTGAACAGGACGCACGGCAACATGGAATCTGTTTGATTAGACGACACTGAGTGTAAGCGCAATCCAATCAGAGAACAGCATTCAGTAATAAGAATGCTATTAGATATATACGCAACTAACAATTAGGATTATTCGCTCTCGAGTTCTATGAGGTGATAGTTGATGAGGCCGAAGGCCGAATCCACTACTCACTCATAGAATCGAGCAGCGAATAAGCTAAGTTGTTTTTTTAGTAGAATTCTTTCTAAATGTATTGCAACTAAATAACGGTTTCCCAATTATTTCCCGGACGTATTATTTAACTTTGCGACCTTCACAAAGAGCGCCCGGAGTTGAGTTTGGTGCATTTAACGATCGAAGGCGTGCACCGCGCGATCAATATTTTTTTCGATGGATTTCCATCTTTTTAAGTCATAGAAACCGCTAAATGTCCTTCGTTTAGTCTTCTCGAGGGTTTAATTATCCCTTTTCCATCAAAATTTTCCCTCCAAAAACTTTGGCAAAACGAAAAACGTCCGACCATTTCGTATGACGTGTTCAGCCACTGCACGCTAATGGCTTGATAGTGTGCAGTGGCTCAGCCAATTCATATTACAGCATTTGCATTAAGTGTACCAGTTAATTCTACTAAACTCGATGGAATACACGGCACATCACCAGGGTTAAGTTACGACACGAAGCGAGACATGACAGTAGAGAGTAAAAATTAAAGGATGCAAAATATTTATGAAAATAATCTCGGTATTCAACGAAGGAATGAATATCATAAATCCCCTGGCAATCTATTTCCGGGGAAGTCCAGAAGATTTGCAAATTTTTAATTGGCAAAACAACAGCTTTCGGTGGAAAAATTTTATCCGTTAAAATAGTCAAATTTGGATGCACACTTTTTAGTTCCTTTGTGAACATTGCCTAAGGTTTAAAAACTTACTAAAACGGAGTTAAGAACATGTCGCTAGCGGATGTTTTCTTTTTTTTGGTCCAAAATACTTAACTCACGTGTTTCAAGAGAGTTTTGTTACATAACATCAGCAGAACGTAGACGTCTCCAATTATTAGGCTATTTAAATAACCACAATAGCGAAGCGCGCAAAGTCTAAAAATAGAATGCAAATCACTGAATTCCCGCGAGACTCAGTCGACATGAGCTTGTTCTGAGGGAAATACAGGGAATGTAAGCAAATTTTTGTTTCACAAGTGTTTTAGAACACCGCTTTTGCCGTTAAAGAAATGCCAATCAGGATATACGAATGTGATTGACGGTCACGCCTCCTTGCAAAGTCCGTGCGTAAAGATTATTTTGAGCGATTTGGTCTTGGTCGTTGAAAACAACAGCATGAGCGAAGCTAACAAGTGGCTAAAAAATCTCCCCGGAGATTTGAATCTTGAAAAGTGTAGTAAGGAATTTGAAAGTCGTGGATTTCATACTCTGGAGTCGCTAAAATACCTTCGCCCAGGGGACATAGATGCATTCTTCCCGTCACCGGAGAAACTGCTCTTGGCAGAAAAACGCATCTTGCAAAGCGAAATCAAAGCGATTGTCGACCCGAAAAGCAAGAGAACACCGCTAAGACCACCAGAACTTTCTCAGAGGTTCAACAGTTTTAGTGAGATGAACTGTTATGCCGCTACTTCTTACGACTCGCAAATGTCACCGTCAAATTTGTTCACCGACCCGTTTGACCTTTGGCGACCTCGCTTGAAATACTAGTAATTGTTGCACTCATTTAGAATGAAGGAACTCAGGGGTTTGTGTGTTTAAGTTTGTCTACAAAATGTTCCTTTTGATTTGAAAATTGTTCTTTCTTGAGTTTGCTAAATACCGTCGACTGCATCTACCCGTGAACGCACCACAGACTTTGACAGCTTTCCCAAATGTTCCCACGACGCCGTTGCTTTGAAATTCACCGTTATTTATTGATACAGAATCCTCATCTACTTCTCTGAGGAAGTCCTCGATGCTTTTGCGGTTTTCAATATGCCAGTAAAGGGATTTTCGCAAATTTGGCGCATATTTTTGACTTAATAGGGTGGGAAAACTCTGAAACGCAGACGTTTGACGTCATATGAAATCGTGCGTTCACGGGTAGATGCAATCGACGGGTATGTTTATTAGGACGATACCTATCCCAGCGTCGCTGTTGGTGGTTTCTGTTCAAAAGGATGAAAGAAAATTTGGGCAAGATTGCCGTTGAGTTTTTTTTTTTTTTGAAATTCTTTGTAAGTAGCATAAACGTATACAACCGAGACTTTGCTCCGATAAGTTTGTTCTCATGTATTTTACATGTAACATTGGATAGCACTTGCACGTGTAATTCTATACAATAAAGTTCAGTTGTCATTTCAATATCTTGCAATGTTCGCTCGCTTTTAGTTCGCAGATAAGAATCTGGAATTATCTACTAAAATACATTTCCTACTACTATACGCTCACTCATTCAGTCTACTGAATTCTTTGCTTTCGTTTGTTTTGTTTTATATTATTTGTTCAGGTATAAAATTGTAAAGAGGTGCAGGCCATCTGATAATATTTCCGGGGACGAAGAAGATTAACCAACAACATAAACGAGTAAACACGCAAATGTCACGCCGTATAATTTTGTCACGTCAGTACTGTACTCCATTTTGTAATAAATCGGGCATTGAAAGATTTTTTTCTACTTTCCTTTTTCTGGTGGGAAACCGTTTGTTACGCGCTCACTTCGAGTTACAGTGCAGTTACACATTACCAAAGTTGTCCGAAGTCCGTACAGTAATCTTAGCGATGGAAGAGACGAAAATTGCCATATCCGAGGGTGTGTCGTCGATATCAACAACTAATTCACATAATGTTACACGCGTACAAAGCTGCTGAGTCCTCCAACAAATATCTTCCTCCTTGTTCATAAAATACAACACAACATGTTTTCTATAATTCGTTGTTGCGTCACTTGCCTGTTGGACTCTGCAAGGAGGCGTGACCGTTAATCAAATTCGCGTATCCTGATTGGCTAACTTGTAAAAAAGTTTGTTGGGTGGCCACGGTAAGGCGCGTCGCACTGTAAGTCATTTAGTTTGATTAAATTAGAAAATTACCCGTCTTGGCCCACGTTCTCAAGACAACGCAGAATGTGGCCAAATTAAATGCCATTTTGCAGATGACAGCAACGAAATGTACCAAGAATTATACTGTATTGCTCATTGTAAAATTCATTAATTATTCATGAGCGTGCAAACCAATCCCAGCACAATATTCAGATCACATGTACACAACTGTAAACCCCAATACAAATCAACTGTCTGAAAGCTCGGGGAGGGATTGAATAGGTAGCAGGGAAAGGCTGGGGTTGATGAATTATTAAACAGTAGAATTAACTTTTGATACAAACTCCTGCTCAGCTAATTAGTATTCATTAACTTTTGATACAGATCTCTACTGATTAAAATGAATAACAAAATGGACATATTTTCATCATAGAATTTAATGCGATGAAATAATGCTTCAAAGATTGTAGTTTTTACCTCCTGTCACTTTTCTCCATTATGTTAAACGCCTTTTCTCCTTGTACGTTTCCCAAATGGCGATTAATGCCGCAAACAAGTAGGTACAGCGTCTTAGGAGGGTAGCGTTCCCCGGTTTGCTTCGCAACTTCACAAATGAATTTGCAGAGCCAGAAGTTTAAACTGTCGGCGGACATGTGCTCGAGTGGGACTGACAAGTCCTCGACATTGGTCGACTCAAGTCCGTTGCCTCCAGATGTTTCCAACTGCGCTTTTTTGTTCATTCTCGTATTCTGCCAGGCAGTAAAAACGTTCACCGCCCATTTTGTATTGTACTTGGTGTTTTTAGGTACGGTTTCAGACAATAACAAAATTTCTTCCTTTTCAGTTTTCGGCGGACGAAAACGAACTGTTGCCATACTGGCGATTTCGCAGTGACTGAAAATTTAGAATATTTCTATTATTGTCTCATGTACTGTCTCCTGTGGGACGTACAGCATTTTGGCATCCATGTCACAAAACAATACTTTGCATTCAATTTATTGTTTTCCTTTCGCAAGTAGGTGAAAATATTTGCGTCCGATGTGTATGGCATTCTGGCATGCATGTCCAATGAACGAATCCCATAACAATACTTTGCATTCAATTTAATGTATTCATTTCCCAAGTAGGATAAAATATTCGCGTGAGATCTGTATGAACGTTTACAATGGCTCGCCTATCGGCTCGCCATTGTAAACGCCCATACAGATCTCCCGCTCATATTTTATCTACTATACTTAAACCTTTTAGTTAGCAACGCTGCCATTGCCGTTGCCTTTAGCCCGGGTTTTCTTAAACATCCCGGTATGATCATAACAACACATGCAGGTCTTCTGCATGCCGCTTGAATGGCTTTTTCCCATGCACTGTGACTCTTAAAGTAAAACGTTTTCTGAAAATACTGCCAATTAGGTCTCTCCAAAAATCATAGTTAATGCTCTGAGTTGTTTTAATTCCAAGTGGAGTAAACAAAATCATCTTTTTTTTGTTTTGAAAATATAATAAGACATTGTTGTTGTGAGTTAATCATGTAAAAACCTGAGGCTGTATTAAAGTTAACTCAAACGAGAAATATTTTCCTTTTTCTCAAAATGGTCGACCTCACGTTTTCACGACGCCATCCGAAACCACTGAATTTTCAAAATGCTTGTTATATAAGACTGAATAAACTGCGTCTTGCATCGAGCTTAAACACGTTATGACGGTTACCAAGACATTATTAAATTTTATTATTTCCGGCGGGGAGTAGATGTCTGTTCAGTACATATAGGTTTTTGACCAAGAGCGAGGTTTTGACCAAAAAGGTTGGTTGCTAAAGAATTTATTTTACTGGCTTTCGGGGAGTCACAGCGCGGGAGTAACAGCACGTGATTTGATTCACCTTGTCCGCTCACGGTGCTAGTCATATGATAAGGTAAAGTAAAGTCGAAATCGCTACGGAGGGCCACGTGACAATGACTAAAACACTAGGCCAGCCAAGATTGTATAGTGAGGTGAGGTGAGCTAGAGGGACTGAGCTGCGTTGATTTATCAATTTTATGTTCTATACTTTTAGCTAGGTAAATGTTAACGTTGTTAAATGTGATTTGTTTTTGTTGTTACAGCAAGCTATCCCCCGTTCCTTGTAGTAATAAAAATGACAGGAACTTACAGCATACAACGACATAAAAATCATCTAGAAAAACACCATCTGCCGACGCATTTTTCTGTTTGTTATATAACGACAACTCACGTGCACGTGCAACACCTGACAGTTCAGCTTTGGTTACTTCCTGATCAAGAGAGGATAAAAAAGGAATCAATAACACTGCAATCTTCACATTAGACTTGAAAATGGAGAATGGGTGGCAAGACAGCAACAAAAGCTGTCCAACAGTTCTACCCGACGCTGTTACATCTTCCAGATTTCTCTGCAGCTTTCAAGGAAAGTTTTACCCTGTAAATGCTAATGTTCCTTTCCCAGATAAAAGAGTTTTGATCCACGACATTCCAGAAAGTAACGAGGCCAACAGAGTCCACCAGATACGCAGTGAGTTGTTATCGTCACTATCAACAAAGAAGTTCTTCCAAGTGGGCAGTCAGCATCAAACGCGTGAGGGGAAATCGTGGGTGCTGGCATATGAAGGCGGGAATTATGGTGGGCAACAAGAAGACACGAAACTGTCATTGCCTTCCTTCGTACACACAAGGATTACAGAGTACAACTACCCCGTTTCGAGTGACTACTCGAAGGAAATTGCCACCTTTGAGAGCGCCGCTCAAGCGGTATCCAACAAAGACAACAAGGTATACAAGTTGAAAAAAACATTCGCTCACCAACCTGGAAAACAGGACAAGTTAAGCAATGAACCCGCTGAAAAGAAAGGAAAAGAAGACCCTTTAGAAGACGATCCCACAGGTATCGGACCCAGAGAAAGAGAAAATTACTGGGAGCGAAGAAAGAAAAATAATGCTTCAGCGAAAAAGTCAAGGGACGCGAGAAAAGCCCGAGAACTGCAAACACAAATAAAGGCAGCTTTTCTTGAGAGGGAGAACCTAAGAATACATGCACAGCTTATGATTGTTCAACAGGAAAATGCGTGTTTAAAACGAGTTTTATGCGCCAAAATGTAGATAACGTTATGACTGTAGACATTTGTGTTTGTAAACTATACTAGCTGACGCGTTTTAAAAATGCCTTGTTGTTGTTTAAAAATAGTTTTTCTAGACATAACTATGTGTTAAACTCCCTCTTATTCAAGGGAACTCCCTTTTTCAGGCCTGTAGCCAGTGACAGGAAAACCTGGGCACTTGCTTCAGTCATCTTTTTCGTTTTCATAGTCATCATCGACACGGGCTCTAAATACCGAGCAAGAGAATTTAACCATGAACATTGCCTCAACCATCATTTCTTCATATTAAGCATTGCCTCAGTCATAACTATTTTCTGGCTAAGGTCCTCACGTTGTTTATTGATATGTGAGCTAATATTTCACATTCCGCACTGCGTTTAAAATTTCATCAATTTAATTAAACCTTGACACCATGTACTATCTGACAATTTTGTCATTGAATGGTTTTAAGAATAATTGCTTACTTTACGTATTGTTTATGTTTAAGGTAATTCCTCTGAAATAAAACTGACAATAGAATTTCGTTCAAACTTTGTCCACTAAATATTTATCATATGAGAACTTCAATTTTGAAATAAAACACGGGGGTGCCCATGCTCATTAAGGAGCACTGAGGCATTGAAAATAACCCATTTTGCGTTAAAATTTTCGTTCAGGTGTGGACAGAAAACATTTTGTAAACAGATCTTTCCGAAATGATGGCGTCACGATAATCACGTGATTTTTCCTCAAACATAAAACGCAAATGATTATTATTGCATTTTGAAATTCCTCCAGCGAAGTGTGGTTGGGGCCTTAGTATTGCACTCATGTCAGGGAATAGTAATCATGTGAAACAACCCGCGGTTTTAAGTAGAATATTTTATTTATTCTTGTTAAAATTGTTTGCAAGGGATCCCAATCGGAGTTGTGACGTCTCATTAGTTCAATCCTCAGTTCCTCACTAAAACAATTAGATTATTCGCTCTCGATTTGTACGCTGCACCCTCGTCGACTATCACGCCGTAGACATCTCGAGCTCATAATCTAATGGCTTAATATTTTGGTCTTTTCACGGCTAACGATTAATTCAGTTATTTTCCTTAAAGTTAAAGAAATTTTACCATTTTCCCATTGTTTTAAAAAATTAGAAATTAATTTTCATCGTTTAAAAAGTTAAAAAGTTTATTTTGGTTACTGTTCAAGACATATCGAAATATTTAAGGGTTAACATTTTTTACGGCTAATGGCTAAATTTTTGGCCCGTTAAACAGCTGACGGTTAACCTCATTGAGACTCTCGAAAACGGCGTAAGGAAATTGTTGCTTAATTAAATTTAATTAGCAGACGATAAGGACTCGTTAGTAAACTCCTTCATTCACGATGCGGTGTACTGTGGCCGTCCGGAATGGACCTGCTGAGATTTGATGACCGCTTTTCAACACCCGCCAATCATTGTATGACCATGTGTTCCAACCAATGGCGCCAACCCAACCAGTTTTGGCGGGAAAGTTACTAGCATTCCACCAAGGTGCTCGCCACATGTGTTTGACGTCACTTGAACGCTCCCGTGAATAACCTACGTGACCAATGTAGCTTATGTCACGCAACTTGTAACGGGAAAAAGGTTTGATACCATCAGGACCAGAGAATATCCAGTTGCCATGGCAATCGGTGGCATCCGCCATTTTAATCGCTTAATATGTAAAAAGGAGAGAAAACTAAGAAAGTCAAGTACGTAGTAGCGTTTTATTTCTAAAATGTCCATAATTCAAAACATTGAGTCAACTTTTTTGCTTGCCTATCATAAGCCATATTTTTACCCAGACCTTGTAAGATTGTCATTGATTATTGATCGTTGTCTCAACTGACCGTCAAAACACAGAGCGGCAAATTCAATTCGCTTGAACTTGCTATTTCCTCTTCTTTCTCACCTTCAAGTTGGCATGGAATATATCGCTATTAAGTATTAATATTGAGAAAAGATATTTCAGTTATTTCGAGGAGACAGATTAGAGCTTTAAGTCTGAGTCTTTGTGATACTATTCGGAAATAAAGTGTAATTTCTATTGTTATTCAGAATTTTCAGATAACTTGAAGCAGAATAAAACTCACCGTTTGATTGCTGATGTTCTCTCACACACTCCAGACACGAAGAACTTAGGGAAGTTTAATCAAACGAGTAGACTTGGAAGCCAGAAATCCTGTCTCCTTGGAAACAAATATCTAGAAACTTAGGAAAGGACTGAACTAAAATAAGCCGGCACTTGTCAATTATTAACGAATAACTGCATTATTGATAACTAACATTTGTGCATCATGGCACAGTGATCCCAAGCTCTTTTGCGAGCGTCTAATTCATTTACACGAAACAGAGGGAGGAAGGACATTTGCAGTCACAGCAATATTTTCGTTAATTTCCTGGAAATATAACTAAATATCATTTCATCTTACATATTTACTTATACTCGATAAACGTAGAGAACATGCCTTATGATGAATGGACCCAGTTTTCGCCCTCTCTCACAACCCAGTTTATTTAATGCAGCCGGAGATCTGTGCAACCCACAACTTGAGCATTTTAGCAATTCGTAGCATTCTTTCTTTCACTTCACACTCACTATACATATTCTCCCCTCCGAAACAATAAAGGTAGGGTGCTACACCAAACGTCACTCGCTAGATGTATGAACTTTATTTCATCTTAAATAACCGACATTTTACAAATAACTTTCATAACACGTCATGAAATGAGAAGTCGACTGATTTTGGAAAAAGAGAGGGAGATGTTTATTGTTTAGGTTAACTCACAGCTATGCAATTGATTTCAAACTATTAAATTCAAAACTAGAAAAAAAATTCACCATCAAAGTTAATTTCTTAACATTAAAAATGTCAGGCTATTTGAAGCTATTTGATTGTTAAGACTTACAACTGGCATTATATTTAGAAACGTTCGTTAGGGACAGGCTATATTTTTTAACATAAAGGGGAAGACTGGGAAATTTTTTAAACAAATTTCCTGCACAACCGAAAAACGGCTGAAAAAATAAATCGTACAAGAGGAGTCGAGAGGAAACAAATCAAGCAAGAGCTTTTTACAGGAGCCATTTCTAGGAGCCTGCGACTCCCTTAATAATAAGCCAATACAACGACAATTTTACAGGCCAGTCTATTTTTAGATATTTTTCCCGCGAAATTGGCCAGTTCCAGTCTACATGAGCAAGCGTCAGTAAGGATAAAACAATGAGGCCTCATGTGAACATGTCGACATTAGTTCGTGCTTATGATTGCAATCCACCGTAAGAAAAAAGATGGCGGCTGTACATTTTATCACAATACCTTGCGAACCAAACTAGATATGGTTTAATGGGAGTCGTTCCTACACTAATAGCAATGCTCTTGTCGAGTTTTAATGACTTACAATTTTTCTGTGGGTTTTCACACGCTCTTTTCGAGTTTTCGTGCGCAAAGCATTACAGGTAAATGTACCAGTCGCCATCTTTTTCCTTACGGTGGATTGGTCACTGAGGTTCCTCTGGTAATTAGACTTTTCTACATTATGCTTTTATTTTCCCACTAAAATGCTGCACCTTAATGCTCCATTTTTCCCACTAAAATGTTCGGTTTCCCCAAAAAATGTCACTAAAATGCTCAGTTAATGCTCATACATAGGGTTTCCAAAAGGACGTAAAAGCAGCAATTTTGTAAGAATCTTAATGAAGAGGACCAGACTTTTAAATTTGAAAGACATGTTTCGGCAACTCCTGTGCCATCGTCAGTTTACGGATGGAATTACAATGATGAACAATATACAGCGGAAAAATTAGAATAACAATAGTATGATACAACAACTGATTACAAAGAAAGCTAAATATTAAAGCTGTTGTCACAAAAACGCTGAATGGTTCTACGAATCCGTTTTTGTGCAATAGCAGAAAATTTACCCACGTAAGGTAATTTGACATAGGAGCACTCTGGGCTGTTGTTGCCATTTTGCCTGTTAAACTGAAAAAGCTTATTGATAGTGGAATTAATAGCCTTGTCAATAATGTGTGCTGGATAAGAATTTTTGAGTAAAAAATCCCTTATCTCCGTAGTTTCCTGATGGAATCCTAGCCAAGTACTATTAATCTTGTACGCTCTATCTATAAGAGTTCTGATTAAGCCTAACTTATAGGAGTATGATGTAAAGCTAGTGAAATTCATAAGGAGGCCGGTAAAGGTGGATTTGCGAAACACCGTGGTGAGAACAGGGACCTGATTGTTGTCAATGAGGACATCTAAAATATTAAGCTAGTGTTTTCTTCGTTCAAAATCGGCTCTTTGTTTAGCGTGAAAGACCTTATCCCTAAAGAGCTCAAATCATGCGTTGTTTATAGATTCAGGTGTGCAGGCTGCGGTACCTGCTATGTCGGCGAGACTTCCCGACACATTTGCACACGCATAAACGAGCACTTAAATATAGATAAGGCCTCTCACATTTTCAAGCATTTACAGGATTCACCTGGGTGTCGGGCACTTTGTTCGAGCGAGTGCTTTGTTGTAATAGATCAAGCAACAACACGGACACAATAGCCCTTTTCACGGTTACCTTTTCTCATTTGCATTACAATAAATTCTAGCATGTATGTGAGGCAATTTCGGGCTATTTTGCAGTTTTAGCCCGAAATTGCCTCGCATCCACGTTGGATTACATTGTAATGCAAATGAGAAAAATTAACCGTGAAATGGGCTATTAAAAATCAAGGAGGCAGTGCATATTCACTGGGAGAAACCCTCCCTAAATCAACAATTGTTTCATGTAAATCTTAATCTTTCTTTGTAATCCGTTGTTGTATCATACTATTGTTATTCTAATTTTTCCGCTATATATTGTTCATCATTGTAATTCCATCCGTAACTGGCGATGGCACAGGAGTTGCCGAACATGTTTTTCAAATTTAAAAGTCTGGTCCTCTTCATTAAGATTCATACATAGGGGTTTTTAAATTTTCATTTCAGTTCAGAGTGCTTAATAAAAACGTTTACTTTGTAAACCAAGTTAACAACAACGTATGTAAAGGTCTTGTTCTGTAAAAGTTATTGTTCTGTTAATCCTTTGTCCCTGTTCAGTGATACTTAAGCAAAGAGGTTAAGTCTTCATTTTCTATTAATTTTCCTGGAAAATGCCACTAAAATGCTCGAATAATGCTCAATGCTTTTGCCCCACTAAAACGCTCGAAAAAATGCTAGCAGATTCTCGTCCCCAGAGCCTACGATCTTTCTGGCCTGTGGTTGGGATCGAGAGCTCTGGCCGGACCCGATTTTCTGAGCATGCGCAGAGTATTCGTTTCGCATTGTCAACCAATCAGATTTGCTGGATTTGACGGGAAGTCCGTGATTGGTGTTGGACCAAACAAGAGCTCTCGATCCCAACCACAGGCCAAAAGGGATCGTAGGCTCTGGGGACGAGAATGATGCTAGCATAAAGCACAAAAGCCTACTGGTAATCTGAATTCGAGATAAATTCAACAAAAAAATAGATCGGTCTGTGGAAACGCCGTGACAGGAATATGGGGTAGTTGCAGGCTCCTAGTGAGTGAGTGAGTAAGTAACTGAGTGAATACTTAACATACCCTCGGATTTTACAGTAGCTTTATCGGTAGCTAATATCTCCAAGCATTACCCACCCCAACCCTATTTTTACTGTCATTACTATGATTTTTGATGTTGAAAAAAATTCATTGTATAAGCTATGCCCACCGCAAAAAAGTATGCCCAACTTAAAAGTGAGAAAAAATATTGTCATGCCCCAGAAAATTGCACAACACCCCACCCCTAAAATAAGAGTGACCCATCCCTTAAAAGGGTTCAAGAGTGAATGAGGAAAATCAGAAACGGAGAAGGGGAGGGGAGAGGGTAGTAACTGGAATGTACAAGGCTAGCTGCTGGGACTGTAATGACGTTTACATAGGTAAAACGAAGCGTCGATTACATGACAGAAAAACTGAACATTTCGAAGCACTCACGAAGAGTTGTCAAGTATCAGTCGTTGCGGATCATATTACTTCAACTGGACATAGTATCAAATGGGACCATTTTGAAATTTTAGCAACCGGGCGTTCGGATATTGAGGGGAATTTGCGGTGTTGATATTTTTTTTTTTAATGCGGTGATGCGGTGATCTCAACTTGCGGCATTGCGGTGATCTCAAACCTTACGGTGTGCGATGTTTGTGTTTTTCAAGCTGCGGTGTTTGGTGCCTATAACGCTTAGCCAGTTTCAATGTATTTCGAAAATTTATACCTGTTTAAGACGTTTCGCGAAGAAAAACATGCCATTCTTTGCTTCGTCTTTTTGTTATCGGCAGACGAAATCCCCGCAAAGAGCCCAATTTCCGCCATTTTGAATACAAAAAGGAGCAGTTGAGAGACTGGGTACTAACTAGCTTGTGACGTCGACTCGGTATCACGTCTAACAAGCGCTTGGTCATTTCTCAGTTGTTTCGCTTCGCCGAACTCAAATATGCCGTGTAGATGTGTAGCTGGTGGATGTACTGCCTTCCCAGATGTAGAGAAGGGTTTAGTTCTACATGCTATACCGTTCTATAACGACGATCGGCCCGAAGCTAGAAAACGAAGAAAGAAGTGGCTATTGTACATTTCTGTATATCATGAATTCATAACACGCGCGGTTGCTTTCCGGTAAATTTCCGAAGCATGCTAAAATTTCCCGAGCTAGCTCTACCATAACGTTTATTGTTATTGAAGTGCTAGCTCGGGATATTTTAGCATGCCTCGGGAAAGTCGCCGGATAGTAATCGCGCGTTTGTGAATTGATAAGATACAGAAATGTATAATAGCATGGTGATTCGAGACGAAAGAAAATTAGAATGAAGACAACAAACAACATGACTGAAAAGAGGCGCAATATTTTCCTGAGTTGACGCTGAAAATTAGCAGCCTTAAAGTGTTTCAATTTATTTGAAACGCCGGTATTACATTAAATATGGATTAATCTTATTGAGGGCCAAGTATTTAAAAAATTCATCGAGTGGTTTTTAATTCCCACCCAATTTAAGAATTTTAGGGGCATTTTTGATAGAATGCAAAATAACGGCCTACACCAGTTGATATTCACGCCAATGTTTCTGAAAATCAAACGGAGCGATTTCTCTGAGATTTTCACTCCAGGTAATTATATGTTAGAAGATTCATTTAAGAACAGAATGCCATTTAGTCAAGTCTTGTGGACATAGTTTGCAATAACATTTAAAACAACTTTGCTTTTGTTGCATTTTGACACCTTAAAAATTCACTCGTAATTTTCTCGAAAATGCTCTCATAGATTTTTTTACAATTTTTCCATCGTTGAGGCAGCTATGTCAAGTCCGAGATCCCGACGTCGTATTTCCGAAATTATGTCTGGTGGCAAGTTATTCGGTCTTGTGTAAAATGGGGCATGGCGTCATTTCGTTGCTATGGTAACTCAGATCTTGGTGAAATGTACCCCATTTGAAACTTTCATCTTTCTCTAGCACACCACTGACGTTTGATTTTCTGTTGCATTAATAATGGTGGTGCATGCTGTCGTCGTTCAAAGTTGAACGGTATCGTCACTCAAAAATCCGATCGAGCCACCTTTAGTATAGATGAACGAATCATGGCGCTGAAAATACGTGTTGCGGTGATAGTGTTTAATTTCGCTGACTTTTCTTGCGGTGATGCCGCGTTCGTTATTTGCGGTGTACAGATCCCCCCTACCCTTAACTGTCACTTCTGAGGATGTATGTTGAGGCATACAAAACGTTAAGTCATTAAACAAAGTTTTTTTACAGCATGCGTTGTTTTGTCATATTTAATTTGTAACCGCAATTTATATATTATTGCCGTTTAAGCTGAAATGACCGAAGAACGTTTGACGGTACGATCCAATTGAAATGAAGTTTGGCTTCTATTAAGCTAGTTTTGATTTCGATCGTTAAATTTCTATTTTTCGATCGTTTAATAAAAACTGCTAATGTTATGTAGAGCGACTTTTGCTCGTGTCTAACACACGTGAGGTCTACATTCTGGAGAAAAGCAAAACCTGGTTAATTTCATATCCACATAAAATTCTACAAGTATTGTATTTACTGATTGTAGAATATCCTACAGTCGACAGTGGCAATATTATTCATTTATCACTCTCAAAACCAAGTGATGTTGTATAGCTGAAAAAGCGTGGCAGAATCTACACCCAAAGTTCAATAATCTTAGGGATAAAACTAATAGAGAAAAACATGATTTCTAAGGGACACGCTTACACGTGCATAGTATTGAAAAGATCACGCGACAAAGTAAAACATGGCGTTGTTATGCAATGTAGTGTGTTAACAACTGGCTTTAAATTTATGCTCTGATATTGGTCTATTTAAGCGAGAATTTCACACTCCATTCACTTACTTCCGCTTTTGTCATAGATCACACATGTTACCCATTGTTAACTGCGTTTTCCCCCGGGGGTGAGCAGAGCGGATAGGAATCACCTGTGTATCTTATTCATAGTGACTGATATGACGCTTGCCTTCTGTTAGGTTATTTTTCAATGGTTTTACGAACACTGTTTATATTATTTAAACAGACGACTTTTACTCGTGTCTGATACACGTGCGTTGTACATTCTAAGAACAAAGCGTTAACCATTTCGAAACACCTTCACCATAAAGCCATACAGGTATCGTACAATTCTACAAGTGATGTTATATGACAGAAAAAAGGACAACAAGTTCAGTAATTTCAGGGATAAAAAAAACAAACAGAAAAACCTGACTTGCAAATTGGGGATCAGCAAAAAGATCACGCGACAACGAAAAACAGTGAGTTCTTTATAAAATGTCGATCGCCCGTGGCAGATTGTTTTAATGGCCCACAGCTGACTTTGTATTTAGGCTCCTTTTTAATAAGATATTGGTTAATATTAGCGCGAATTCCACAGTCTGTTTGTTTATCGATGCTTTTTTAACCAATGAACATCCGCTAACTCCCTTCTGAAAAAAGCGAGGAGGATTAGCGACCGCCACAATAAAACGGACGTCCCTCTTTCCGATTTGTTTGAGAAGAGAGGGCAGATGTACACACTATTGTTATTTTTTTTTTTTTTCATGGATGAAAACAACGTTATTATGAATATTGTGATTTATCTTTACCTTATATATTACTGAAGCTCGAGTCTTTGAAAAACTTCACGCAAAACATAATAGGTAAGTTGGGCCAGAAAACACCAAATTTTTCAAAGAATATATTTTTTTTTTTCTCCGTACAGAAATAGCTGTGCGCCAGGTTATAGTTCTCAGAGTTAAGTTACACCCGAGTAGAATTTAGTTATCATCTCGACTTCTCTCAAATTGCCGAATTATCAGGACGTTTGGATGAGCCAACAATCTTCTGCATGCAATTAGTATCTTAAGCTAACTTTACAATGAAGGACTGCAATTTGACATGCTTCGTCGGTTTAATACTTATTCAACGAGTGCGCGTTCGATTTGAGTTGACTATAACCGTCTCGTCTCGGAGCGCGAGTGGAAAAAACGCTGCAATTATGATTTCTTCCCTAATCACTAAGGGCCGGACCTTTTTTACAGCACTGTGCACATGGCCTTTGTCTTATATTTCTGTCACTGTACAAATGGGAAGTGGAAGCAAAAACAAATGAGAAAGAGACGGAAGGTTTTGGCCGAAAAATAGGCTGAAAATGGGATTTAATAACTTCCCCCCCCCCCTCCCCACTATGGGACGGAGAGCTTGGGAGCAGGGATGGTAAAGTAGGGCGAGAGCGCTCGCTTCTCACCAATGACCGCGGGTTCAATTCCGGCTCGTTGGGTTGAGTTTGTTGTTAGCTTTCGCCCTGCTTCGAAGGTTTTTTCTCCGGGTTCAGTGGTTTTCCTCCCTCCACAAAAACCCGGCAACATTTCTCAATTCCAATTCAACCAGGATAGAAGAAGCGCATGAACACAAGTTAAGCCTGATACGCCTTCCACCCCTGCCCCCCCCCCCCCCCCCCCCCACCTCCCCACCTCCCCATCACTCTGATTGTAATTTATTTTTTATTAGATTCTTTTGGTGACATGATTCGATTTAGATTGGATCAAGCAGTTCTGTGATTGAACAAGACAGGTTCCTCAAATACATTCATTTTTAAGAAATGGACGACGAAAATTGATTGCATAATCTTCATTTACCAAATATTTATACAAATTGTATATATTATAGTCAATTTAAAGATTTTTCTTTTGTTTAACCTGCAAAGAAAGAGGCTTGAAAATGAACAACTAGGCAGGAACTTTCCGTCATAAAAGCATTATTAGCTTAAACCCAACATTTTTTGAATAAAAGTTTTCTTCAGAGCTTCAAATGTTGTTGCTTTTCGGGTTAATATTATATTCTGCGAGGGCAAGCGATAGAAGCGCCAAGGGCAGTTGACGGTAGAAAGGCCCGGAAATAGAGGATTGTGTGACAGGGTTTACAGAACGTCACAGAAGAAAACTTCAACAGTAATTAAACCGAGTCCGTATTCTCAACTGTTTAATGACAAGTTCCTGCATCATTCAAATTATTTCAATTAACTACATTTTGAAGACAAAGCGATGTGTAATTATCCAACATAAATTCACAAATCAATTGACCAAAGATTCCTCGATCGCAAGAAGGTCATATACATACTCATATTCAAATACATAATCTTATCAAGAACAAATCACTATTTTAAAACAACAAGAGACCATTTAGCCGTATTATCAGAGAAAACGCTGATGGATTGATGAAATTTTGCGCTTTCCAAACTCGTTATCTAATATAGTTTACAAACACAAATGTCTACAGACACAGCTCTTTACATTTTGGCGCATAAAACTCGTTTTAAACAATCATTTTCCTCTTGAGCAATCATAAGCTGTGCAAGCATTCTCAGGTTCTCCCTCTCAAGGAAAGCTGCCTTCATTTGCGCTTCTAATTCTCGGGCTTTTCTCGCCTCTCTTGACTTCTTCGCCGAAGCATTATTCTTTTTTCTTCGCTCCCAGTAACTTTCTCTTTCTTTTGGTCTGTTACCAGTGTGATTGTCTTCTAAAGCGTCTTCTTTTCTTTTCTTTTCCGCTGGTCCGTTTGTTAAATTGTCCCGTTTTTCATAATGCTTATCAAGTGTCTCAGTGCTGACTCTGTTGGACACCGCTTGTGCTGCCACGGTGCTCTCGAAGGCGGCCATCTCTCCCTCGAAGTCATTTCTCCTGGCAGGGAAACTGTAATCTTTGTTTCCCGTGTAAACCAGGAAAGGTGATGAGAGTTCCGTGTCTTCTTGTTGCCCACCATAATTTTTGTCTTCATACACAAGCGCCCACGATTTCCCCTCACGCGTTCGACGCTGACTGTCAATGTTCATGTTGGCTGCTGGCGGACGAATTTGTTTATTCTCCTCACTCCCTAGGCAATCGTGGGAGTAAAACATTCCTTGAAAACTGTCAAGAAATCTGTAGGACTTGGCATCGTGTGAGCATGTGGAGCTGCTAGTCTCGCTAACTCGCCAACCCTTCTCCATTTCTGTGGCTTTGATCTTTGACTGCAGCGTTTTGGATTCTTTTTTATATGTTCTCGATCTGCATTAGGAAATAACGGAAACTGTACAGCTGTGCACGTGAGTTTGGATTTTGTTATGTAACACAAAAACATTGTCTGATCATAAAAAAAGTTCCAATGGTATAATTTGGATCAGAGGCTTGAATTAATTCAAACTGCGCAAAACATCTAAATTACCAACGCAGTTTTCCCTCGTCTCTAACCTCCCCAGCCTCCGCGTTCATAACAACGAAAACGTTTCATGTAACGGTTTGAAAATTGCTTTTACTTCGAAGCACAACCCTGCCGTAACGTGACTTATATTTCGATGAGCACATGGATGCAAGCACTTTAATTTTATATGAAGTAGTAAGTGAGGGATTTGGCAAATACTGGCAGAACTTGCGACAACTTGGGTAGCTGCACCGGGCTTAGAAGCCTCGCGTGGCGGCTTACCAAAAGCATCCGCCGTTTTCCCAGTGTTTGTACTGACGCTGAGCCCCGCCACATGATTTCCATGCTTTTGAATATTGGCGGCTACTTTTTATAGGAAACAACAAAAGAATGTCTGCATCAGGCGCCCTTATTTATTTCACTAAACCGCTACGCGAAGCTTGGTGAATCACCCAACTTTATTGATTTCTCTGAACCGAAAATGTATTTAGCTGTTAAGCTGTTTTGCGACAAAGAAGGGGAGAGATTTATCGCAATCGACGGCAAGTCATTAAAAAAATCGCCAAGTGCTTGTTCTCTTCGAGGTTATCCTTGCGAAGCGTGTGGTAAGATATTTACGCGATGCCACACACTTCACAAACATAAAAAATATGATTGTAAAAGTTTAGAAACAGAAAAAAACTAAAGGAAGAATGTCCTAAATGTGGTAAAATGTTACATAAAACGACGGTTCATAAGCACGCAAAAAAACCGGTGTTAGCGCCTGCGGGCTTGAAATAGGTATGTGAGAGTTGGTGGTTTATAGGATAAACCCACTTATGTCGATACACCAAACGATATTGTTGACGCCATGTAGCCAATGATTCCGCAAGAGTCCGCAAGAGTCCGCAAGAGGTTGCCAATATTCTCCTCTCAAAAAAATGTAAACAGAAACACTGCCATGCAAATTCGGGTGCTTCTCTTCCCGAGCATGAAGCACAATTGTCTCATTACTGAGCGAGTGTACCGTTAATTTCTTTGTTTCCGACGCCTAGGAAAATAATGGATGTGTGTGTCAAACAATTCAGACTGATATTAGAAAAGAACGTTCAAAATGTAAAAAGAAGCACTGGTTAAACAAATTCGGGTGATTGTTTACCCGAGCAGGAAGCACATTATTCTTGCCCTTGGGCAGTCAGCTGTTTCTTTTCTTCCCTCTCGTGATATCTCTTTGTTCTTCTAAATTTCGAGCTCAATTTTTCCACGAAAAAAGATGAAAAGTCATATTTTTATTGACCAAACGAAGAAATGACTTATTCTAACGACGGAACTGTGGGGAAAAAGAGAAATCCATCTGTAAAATTTCTTTGTGCTTATACATTCCATTAAGCTTATATTTTTGCCAAAATGAAAAAAAAAGACAACGCTGAAAAGGAATGTGAAATGAAAAATACAAGCTGAAAGAAATGTGAACAGGAAGTTTTCTTCAACTGTGTGTGCTGTATTCATGTATTTAAAAAGAATTATTCAGCCACTGCAAAGATTTTATGAATTATTTTCAAGAGAAGAGATGTTAGTGAAAACTGATAATCATGGTTTTTATAATATCCAAATAACATCGCGTGTTTTCAAATATTAATTTGAACTTGCGGCAAGAGCCGTTATTTTTTTCGAAATTCTTCTTTCATCTCAGTCGCCACTAATGTCGTTTTCAAATTTTTTAACATCAGGACGAGATGGCAGGCGAGGACATGTAGTACTTCCAGGAACACCGGAACATTCCTCCATGTTCTACAACTATCAGTCAAAAAGAATAGATATTCATTTCAACTGGGAAATTTGATTTCTCTCCGTGGCTTCATCTTAAGTAAGGTGCATAATTCGTAGTGTTGCGAAAAGCCTTTAACTGATGGCAAATATCTGCAATGGGCAAAACGTGTGTCCTTCATAAATTCCGATCGTCATTATGTCATTCAGTTTGTCTGAGGGATTCTTTATGGGATGCCATAGAATTTCACCGTTTACCTGACGCTCAGGCTCATAAACTGATACCTGGCCAATCTGACAGCGGTAACCCCTCAATGAGATGCCTTTCGACCTTACCCAGTTCATCAAACGAAGTTTTGGGAACGTCGTTCGGAAGTTGCGCCGAGTTTGAAGTACCTCTTTACCAACTCTCTCGCAGCCTGTGTGCTCCGATCGGCGCGCATCCCGCGGTGAACAGCTATGCAACGCCAGAGACACAAGTTGTCACAGGAAGCCCTATAATATCCGTTTAGAATATAAATAAAAGATCAAACTACCTTTATCGCGCGTGTTTTGTGTTTGTGGCGGCCATTTTGATATTTTAATACGCGCGCGGGGTCTGGTAGTGCGAGGTCTGGAACAAAATTCAAGAAGTCTGGGCAGGCTCCGAGAAGGCTCCGAGAGATTTCCGTAATTTCGGTTCCAGACCTCGCACTAGCAGACCGCGCGCGCTATTGAAAATTCAAAATGGCCCCCACAAAACACAAAACACAAAACACAAAACACGCGCGATAAAGGTGGTTTGATCTGTTATTCAGTCTAAACGGATGTGAGGGCTCCCTGTGAGTTGTCTGCAAAAGTGTCCAGCGCCACCACTGCGCGACTGTGAGCAAGATTGCGCAGTCAGGCTGACAATGGCCGCCATGCCTAACAGCGGCTGCCTGTCAGCACGACCTTCACTTCAGCGTTGAAGAACTTCACAAATACCCACTTCGTGTTAGGCCTCTCGCTGTTGTCAAGATTTTCCCGATCATTCTTCTTGCTGATTCTACCATCTTTCTGCTGCAGCAAAGTTGTTCATCCAAGGAGAGCCTCTTTTCTGTTTGTAATACCCAAGTGCTTCATAAAGTCAAAGGAACTCGTTCTGATAGTTAGTGACGGTTGGGTTTCCATGAGAAGGATAGGACCAAACTCTTCATGCGTTCTCCTTCTCATTTCCCTCCGCCGTGGCGTAGTGGGTTTATTACCCGCTAGAGAGGGTCTAAAAGGTCTCAGCAACTGTTGTTTCACTCTTCAAGAGTTGGGACAAACCAATTCCTGAAGTTCAGGAATTGCTTTGTCTAAAATATTGTGGACCACTTGTCGAAGCCGTTGCTTATTCATTGTATATAGAGTACTCGCAAATGTTCAAATGGCAATCTTGTGGCGGGCTCAGCGTAAGTAGTAAGTGAGGGATTCAACAAATACTGGGAAAATGGTGACTGCTTTTGGTAAAATGCACTGGGCGAGCCGCTTCCAAGCCCGGTGCGACACGGACTACCCAAGTACTACCTATAACAATCATTTTACAAATGGCTCTCATATGGAGTTCCGAAAGCGTGACGCGACTCTCCACAGAAAAATGGGGCGATTTATCCAATTTCAAAGGTTTTCTTTAAAATACCAATACCCAAAAAACTGACACCCAAAATTAATTTTTCATTATTTTCCCCTCGTTATGTAATAAAACACTAGGCTAAAATGCTTTACTTAAAGCAAATTACATTTCGTAAATAAACTCATCTTTTCTCGCGATTTTTGACATGAATTCGTCAGCTGAAATGCCAGATATTTTGTAATTAAATACTTAAGTTGTTTCAGAGCTTGCATTTAGAATTAGACTCGACAAACATTTGTTAAAATATTAACATTCTGGTAATTGTTAAACCTTTTTAGTTTTAAGCTCCACGTAATAAAGAAAAAAAGCAACGACGGCAACTATGAAGCTGACACGGAGGACAAAAAAATTTATATTTTACCCATGAATTCGAATTCGAAACTGAATATGATGCACAGCGTTAGATTCAAAACATAACTTTAAAAAATCCTTTGTCATTCCCTGGACCACACAGTATTGGGTCATTTCACGTTGTTGTTTTGCAGAGGTTGGCAAATAAATGTACCGAGAATTATAACGCACGTGCACAGTCACTGTTCTGCTCATTAAACCTTTTGTTTAGCGACGTTCCCGATGCCATTATAGTTGTGGTTTGCTTAAATTCCCTAATTGTGAAATGACGTCTGTGTTATGCATTTTTAGTACACTGAAATGCAGCAGATATTTTTAAATTTAATGACCTTTTTCACGTGTTTAAAAACGTGAGCTTCCCGACTAAAAAGCAAGCAATCCAAACTGCTTCTACCCCTGGTTCTATAAAACTAAGTTAACACTTCGTCAGTCAGATTTAATTCTTCAGATGTTTCGAGGTCGTAAGAAACCTCGAGAGCTAAAAGAACCTTTACACTTGTTGACACTTGTTTTGTAAAGTGTGCTAGAATGGTTTACTTCGATACGAAAAGACAAAGTAATCCATGAGATCGCCTTGTTCTCTGCTATTTGATGTAATTTACAGATATTCAATTAGCGTTTTAAACTGATTTAAAGAAGGTAATTTAGGACGGATTTTTGGTCAACTAAGTCATTGGACTACAATTTGCAAAGATTAAACATTGATTTCCCTTGTTAAGGTGCCTCTTTATATTGAAAGGAAAACAACACCTTTTACATTTTAGATTTGTACAGTTTGTCGTTGTTTCTTATACACAGGGACACGATTTAGCGATTGCATCCTCCTGATTGCTAAGTTACAATCTCTCTGACCGAATTGAGATATTTCTCGAAACAAGAATCAACGAGACTGCAAAAAACAAATGTTTCGAAATGTCTGTGAAATTTACGTCGCTACACCGTTTTAAATATGAATTAATCCTCCACAAAAACCCCCACACTTTGTTTACTTTTGGATCATTTATCATTTACTGAGTTTGAACTTGAGTCTCCGGCAAGACAATTCATTTTATTTTCGCAAAATTTCGCATGGTATGGAATCTGATTTTCACCTTCTTTATTCAGTGAAATACAACAGTGAAATGCTTGGTTCAGTTCAGAGGTGTAGGAAAATTTCAAACCGTCAGCAGTCTGCGTTTCATTCAGGAAAGATATTCCCTTCACCACAAAACCACATGCAAATTGAACATTTTCACTACACAGCATATCTTTTTCCTTGAAATCGCAAAGTATTTTACATCGTTAGAGTGAAAGACTGTTCACAGCACTCAAGTTAAACACAACTTTGCTTTCTGGCCGATTTAATCCAGCACAAACAGTCGGGGAATCAGCGTCGTTTTCGGCACATAAATTATTCTTCGAAACACTCGACGTACACTTTCCGATTTACATCATCCAGTCAAAGCCCGCGAGAACTCCAAATTCTGTCGTGCGAGCATGTGCGGTGAAGCACATTTTACGTCACGTTGCATAGCAACTAAGGAATAAAAACTGCACCTGGAAGCAGTCAATTCTTGGCCACGAAATGTCACAGATAACTGTTTATAACGGTGATCCTCGGAGCTCTGTGTAAAATGCAGGCTTCAAGTAGTTTGCTGTTGTGTGATTTTCAATACGTATGGCTATTGTATGGTCAAATACAGGAACTACAGAATGCTCGCCTTCATGCCTTGTAGCCACGTTGAAGGTGAATGGAGATTTTAACACCAAAAACACAAGCGTCATCTGAAATCGGGTATCTGATGGAAAAAAGGAATGGCAAAAACACTTATACTGTCATCGGTGAAGGCCAATTAGCCTGCTTAATGTTAAAGGAGCTTGGAAAAGTCAAATGCGAAAAGGCAAATTTAGATCAATAGAAACTCAAAAATAATGCAATTCTACTACAGTTATCTTGAGTGACGCATACGTGAAGTCTTGATCTCAAGTTGAACTGAAAATGTCACGATGATAGCTTGGTTCTCCACTAAACATTGTATTTTGCATTCAGTACATAACCGAAGGTAGTCTAGTTCTGTCACGCAACGCTACGTTTTTGGCAGAGAATCCTCTCTCTCTCTCTTTCCTCCAAGAGCGTAGTGTTGCGTGACAGAGAGAAAGCCAGAACTGGCGTAAACCGAAGATAAATGGCATCGTTTTACCAGAAATGTGCCAAAAAAACCTGGATAACGATCCTTATAGGGGAATCGCTGCTCAGCTGAAAACTATTCTTGTAGCTTGCTTTTCAGGATTTTTAAATACTGTAACATCGTATGTACATATTATTGTGTACATGAGCTTGACCTGCTATTGCTGGATTAGACTGATACACGCAGTTATATCAAACCAGGTTATCCTTAAAGTACTTTCTCAGGCTATATTTTCTCAGCACTACGAAAACAAGGCTTGAAACAAAAATTACTCAATTCCGAACCTATTTAATAACAGGCTTGCAGATTACATGGAAAGGAGGCTCGAATTAGGTGTCACATGACAGAGTACAAAAACTGGTCAAACCTGCTCAAGAAATACTTCTGCTGCGCCCACAATGAACTCATCAGCGGCCATCGTCTGGCTACTTCCTCCACCCTTCACCAAAGCCTGATATCAAATAAACACAAAAGATCAACCCCAGAGAAACTGTTCTCAGTTCTTTGTCGGAGAATATATTGGCGTCAGGAAAACCTCTCTTGTGTATGTAAAAAAAACTACTACGCTCTGTTTTAAACCGTCATGGTCCGTCATACATGGAGAACGAGAGACGTTGTCAAGCACAATAAAAAGCTGAGATGGTTAAAAGACTTAAAAAAACTGCTTACATACGCTAAAAGCGATGCTCATCGTGAAAACATGGGACCAGTGCGTATGTAAGGCAGCGTGGCTAGGTGTTAAGGGTGCTGGATTTGTGACCTGGAGGTCCCGGGCTCAAATTCTTCTCCTGACACTAGATAAATCAATGTTTGGTGGTCCAAGATTCAACTCCTCCATGCTTTGTAAGTAGTCAATTGTTCAGCTTCCCGGCAGTTGGGATTTTGGCATTCACCTTTCTGTCAATTTACATAACATTTGTTTTCTTGTTCCACTGTCCCAAATTAGCACAGTAGTGCTAAACACTTCGGCACTTCAATAAAGTGATTTACCTAATATATATTTTATTGACTCATTGAACAATAATGATTGGGAGATTAAAAGAAAGCACAAAATGGATACAGTATGTACATGTAGGCCATCTCTCATTTTCACACACACTCGCCTCTAGGTCGAGTAATCACGTGCATTTCTCGTTCATCCAAACTCCCACTCGTGTTTCTAAAACTCGATAAAAACACGGTAAATGTTCTCCCAGTATTCCTAAACTGTTCGAAGTAACAAAATCTCGATGCACTTTGGCTAGTTTTGCGATCACTGAGCTTTATAATTTGTTAAACAATTTACACAACATAGTCATGTACTCAACCAATCAGAACAAACAAGCTGTTTTATCAACCAATTAGGAAGCAATAGTGACTTGGCTTCTTGCGTTTTCCCACGCTTTTTACAGATTGCATGCTTTCCACGCTTGGTGTGGGCCAGTCCAGTCCCCACTCTCTCTCTGTCGCGCAAAGTTACGCTATCGGAAGAGAGAATCTAGAACCCCTCTCCCGAAGGAGTAACGTTGCCTGACAGAAAGAACTGGCAAGAACTGGTCTTGGTGAGGATGAAAAGAAAACTGGTAGCGAACTTTCTCGTGTTTCCTTAGCTGTAGTTTCATGGAAATTTTTACCCACCTCAGCCATGACTTTGTTAAGGCGCTGTGAACTTAACATGGAGCCCACTTGAATGACACTGCAAGTTGACAAATAAAAGCATGATAAAGCAGCAAACAAAATCCTGTTCCATTTGTCTTTCAAAATGTTTATAAGTTCCTTTGGGCAGTTTCTTTGGGAGTACCAGGAATTTAGCAAGGTCAGGGATTCTCATCGAAAAATTTGTCTGAAAACCTTAAAGGGAACCAATCTGGGCGTGGGTCAAGCTTTATTTGACTCCTACTTAAAAGAGACCTCTTTAAATCAGGCTTGGCAGCGCCTTTAATTATTTTCTTCAAGAGCAACTCTAAAAGTAATAGAATTTCGTCCCAAACACCTTAACCATGACCAAAATCCTCAATTTGTACCTGTACGTGAGACATTGGGCATTCCTGGTACATGTAAGTGTCCTGCAGGGGCCTAAATTACAGCTAACATTTCAGAAATTTTCAATCACTAACTTTGATTCTAAGAGACTACATGAAGGCTATTGTTTGTCTAGCTTGCCTTATTGGGTCGTCTGTAGTCTTGAGTACAGCTTGATGTAATTCATATAATACAGCTTCACAGAGACGTTTGTCAGCTTTACCTGAATGATACACAACAAAACAACAAACTAAAATGGATGTATTTAGCCACCTTTGAGTCATACAGTCTAACGCAGTCTAATCTCCTAACCAAGGGTCAACAAGTCCCCTGGATTAACCCATGATACCAGGCCCTTGAAGTGTTCACATATGAAGGGTTTTGAGGGAAAGATGAAGAGACTTGCCCCAGAATCCACACCAGTTTGAATTTCTGGGAAAAGTCGCAGGGATAGTTCACATAGAAGGGCTTTGTCGCCATGACTTGTTGCAGGGACTTAAGTCATATGCAGAGACTTGCGTCTTTTGTGTGTCAACCTGAAATCTGAACAGATCCAATGATATTTATTGTTTTAACAGCTTAACTTACACTGAGATTCTAAATTACAGATGTTTTCATTAAAACTAAATAAAATTTCTACCATCAACATCAATCACACACCTCTGCCAGTCAAATCCAGTTCATTGTACAGAGATTCAGCTTGTTTTAAAAAATCTACAGAGAAAGAAAGTTCACAAATGTCACAGATTGCAACTGAATCACTGAACTTCACATATATGACATGAAGGGCATTACAGCTGTACCTACAGTAGGAAGGTAGAATTCAGCAACTCTGTGAATGGGTTTTAACAAGTTAAGTTCAACTTGAGAAGAGGAAAAATGTCAAAATGGAGAATACCCCCACCTGCCCAGCTCCATTTCTTATCCAGTGCCTCTCTCCACCTAGGTTAGGTGGAGAGAGGCACTGTTCACTAAGTGTCTTTCCACGAACAAAACACTGACAATGTCTCTGCGGTCTGAGCTTGAACCCAGACAGCTTGATCTTGAGTT
>JAHPZR010001862.1:0-5000 GCA_019787425.1 Platygyra sinensis
CACGATTGCACCATAGTCATGTGGGGTGGAAACCGAGTATTGCAAGTGTTTTATTGATGCAGAATTTTGTTTGATTTGCTTCAGAAACATTTTGATATTTGCCGAAAGTTTCCTGTTCTGTGTACTAACAAGTGTGGTGTGAGAGATATTCTGCGAGAAAAGGTTTGTTTTATCACCTTAAGTCAGGGCAGACTTAAGCACATTGAGTGCCAATTTCACTAGCCAAGCCAGTAAGTTTCAAAACAGAAGTTAAAAAGACCTCGCGTCGCAAAAAGACGCTATTTAGTTTGTTTTCCTATGCAGGCAACAGGAAGGGCTTCTAGGCGTCGATACATCTAGATCAAAACAAATTGCTCTGTTTAAATCGGGGTAGCCTGTGATCAAGTCATCATTTTGCAGGCTTTGTTGCAAAACCGTGGGGATTGTCGGGGGAATACGCATAGCCATGTGTTCCGGCAAACAATGCTGTCCGTATACACAGTGAGGGGTGTTCATAGAGTGCAAGACCAGTGGACTAACTATTGGCGAGAACTGGAAGGCCATGCTCCAGAATTCGAGCTGTTCTTTTAAGACAAGTGTCAGATTATTTTGTGGTTAATTGTGTTTCCAGCTTCAGGTTCATATTCGGGATGAATGTCCTGCAACCGAAGTTCAGTGTGAATACAAGAAATTAGGATGTGAAGCAGTGGTAAGAACTTGTTTATGTATTAAAATACTCTTAGATGGAAATGCAGAGTAAATACAGGGACTTGAAATGTAACGCATCGTTCATTCACTGGTCATTCTAAACTTGTGAATAGATTGAAAATATCATGGAGCTATATAGAGAGGACGAATTGTGCGAAAAATATGAAGCACGTGTTCTTTCAGGCCCCACGTTTTAGTCTAACATAAGGTGGTTGTTTGGGTGTTCTCAATAAACGTTAGCATAAGAGAGAAAGACTGGTATTAACAACATAGAGGAGATGAAACTGATTCAAAGACGCAAAGGAAATCTGCTGGAAAGTCAACCTGCCATTTGCGTCGGTAATGCAGCCGAATAATAATACCCTCGAGAGTTGATGAAGATTTACTTCACACCTCAGTGTTTTGTGTGTGCTTGCATATATCTTCTTTTTACAAAAAACAGTATAACTAAGCTACTCTGTATTGCATCATTTTCCTGCGGACCGAATTCAAATTTGGAAATGTTACGTATGTTTATCAAGAGGGAGGAAACCCCCTAACACCCAGAGAAAAGTCGTATTTCATATCATGAAAAGAGCAAATAACACATGACACCATTTCAGAATCGAACCCACCACAGTGGTGGGAGGCAAGCAGTCGTATCCTCGAGGTAGGGGAGGGGATGCTCACATATGATAAAATGGAGGGTGCTGGTAGAAAATTTTAAATTCAACCCCTAAAGGAGACAAATCTGGGCGTGGCTGGAGCTTTATTTGACTCCTAAAAGACGCCACTTAGAACGGAAATGATAGCGTTTTTTATCAGTCTTAAAGCGAGAGCTTAAAAGATACCTAGACGGCTCAAAATAGTAGTAGCATTTCGTTTTGAGCACCCTAAATGAGAAAATAATTCCATGATTGACAGCTCCAGGCGAGACGACGAACATCCTCGACCTTTTCACATTGGAGCTCCCCCACTCTATCCCTCAGGTACTCGTTAAAACGTTCTCTGCTCCCCACACAAAGCGTACTTTTGAATTTCAATAGCCACGTGGATTAGAAAATGACTAAGAGAATAGCAACAAATTGATTGACACTGTTTTTAGGGAATTCCACAATCAGCCGTCGTTGAGATTATGAGTGGACGTATTTCTCTGTTTACAGTTTCCAAGATCAGACGCCAAATCTCACTCACAAACTCACATTGAAAGTCATTTGAACTTGGCCCTCCGCGGTCTAGAGGCCACTCAGCATCAAGTTCATAAGCTTGTCACTGTGGTTAAGGATCAGTCACAACAGATAGAGAGATTGTTATCTAAGGATAAGGAACAGTCACAACAGATAGAGCGAATGGTATCCAAAGATAAGGAGCAGACACAGCAGATAGAACGACAGTCAGGACAGATAGAGAGATTGATCTCCAAAAATAAGGAACAGTTAGAAAAGATGGAGAGACTGATGTCCAGAGTTGAGGATCAGTCTCAACAAATAAAACGATTGATGTCCAAGGATAAGGAGCAGTCAGAAAAGATGGAAAGATCGATCTCCACAGTTCAGGGTCAGCCACCGCAGAGAGAGCGACGTGGGCCAATCAACCAAATTCTTCCGACCGCGTTCGAATGGGCAATACCCAATATTAGAGATTTTTATAAAAAAGCAACATCTGGACTACAGAACCTAGTTAGTAAACCATTTTATTTGTTTGAGCGCGGTTATAAATATTTATTGAAAATCAGAACTTTTTCAATAAGATTTCCAATTGACCTGGGGGTGTACATCACAGTTGTTCCCGGAGAATTTGATGAGTTGTTATCATGGCCTTGCAAGGAAAAAGTGCGTGTTACGTGGATTTACCAGCCCGGGCTGTTTCTTGGGGAATCCAATTCAAATGTGTTTGACTTTGAAAATGTCAGGAAACCCTGCTGTCGGCCACTTAAAGATAGTCTCCATATATATGAACTCGCTCTTGAACTCACTGTTGGATATAATCACGCAAAGGACCCTATTTTGATAAGGGTCAACAGAGAATAAAGAGACTTAAGAAACTGAGCGGCAAAACTCTTACATTTACCGTTTCAGTTTTTCATTTGTTACGTGAAAATTAATATTTTGGCGGCAAAAGATTTGTTTCCAGTTGCTGAAGATTATTTTAATACTTTAAGGAAGCAGAAACAAAGTCAAAGATTAAACTTACATCTTGCTGCTTATTTTCTTAATATGATAAAGGACGATTAGGAGCAATCAGAAATTGTTTCCTCTAACTGACGGTTACTGTTTGCCGTTCAACCTGCATGGTGTATGTTCTTATACTTGATCTTGTAACAAATGTTCAGGAAAGGTTATCAGAGCTCCCAACCAAACTCGCTATGATGTAGCGAAAGGGACTGGATGAAAAAAAAAACACGATTCCTGAGCGATATAGAATTACTAGTGCTGCAGCACCCGCGTGAGATCCCATAGTGTTCAATTATTTTTAGCGAGTTTGTAATTTAGGGTATAAATTATAATATTAATGATCATCAAAGCAACATTTACTGTCCATCAAGAAATATTTTTTTTCCTTATCTTGCACTTTGGTTATTGTATTGTTTTTGATCATTTGTAATCCTGTGTAGCCCAATCAGGCGATAAAAAGCATTCTAAAAACCTTTAACTGTGCATATTTTAGGTAATTATAACACTAGTACCTGAGAAAAGAGTAATTGTACACAACTGTATATAGACTTGTTTAACGATTAAGAAAATAAAATTCACAGATAAAAATTCCAACCATCTAGTTTGACCCTTGTAGGTTGAAGGATAACTATATTATGAAAGGTCACTTTTTAATGAGTAAATATATGGACAGTGAAGTTATACAGTGCAGCTGTAAATAAACTGCAGAGTCAGGGTGTTGTAAGCTTTAAAAAATAGAAGGCGCCTTCTCAAAGATGCTTTGCAACTAGAAGATAGGGGGTAAACCCTATAATGGACTACACGAGTAGCCTCTACCCTAAATGGTTGCACTTTTTTTTAGGTTGAGGTATATAAAGTACGAATTATAGTAACTGACATGGGGGGGGAAAGCTGCCATTTAGATACTTTTAATAGGCGCTTTGCAGCTAAGCCATCAAGTGACAATTTTTTCATGAAATTATGGGCTGCAACTTTAGCAATGCGTGTCAAAGAAATCAAAATGGCCACGTTTGAGGTCCCTGGCAGTAAAGAATGAGATTTTATCACGATTTGAATTTTTAATAAAGTAAGAATATTTGTATGGAAAAAGTTACTGGAGAGCAAAGCAACATTTGCTATAAATGTACCCTAAATTTTCCAGAAATTCAAACTGACGTATTATTGCTCTTAATATTGGCGACCTCAAACTTGGCCCGTTTTGGTATTTTCGATATGCTCGTTCCATTTCTGGCATTCTTTAAACTATAGCCCATAATATGTAAAATTTTAAGTAAAATTGCGGTCACGTGACCCAGCTGCAAAGGGCCCATTAAGACACTCAAAATGTCCTAACAGCATATTAAATTTATCCAAGATTTTAAGGAGCTAGTCAGTCCAAGGAGCCCAAACTAGGGATGCAGTGTCTCGTGTAGGGATGAGACGGCGGTACAAAAATTTAGTAAATCAACTGACCAGTCTTTAAAGGCACCTGCGTTCCTCGTTCCAAGGCCCTGCCGGCTTACATGGAGGACTCTGGGGACGAGAGTGACTCTCATCATTTATTATGATAAAGCAGTTTTCATTTTTCTCTTTTTGTTTTGCAACTTAGCCTGCGTAGCAGCCGTTTCCTTTCATTTTCCGAACGGAGACATCAAACAAGCGAGCCTGAGCTGAGCAAAACAATACGGAGAGCTGGGGAGGGGTGAGCGAGAATTGATCGAAGGGGAAGGGAGTGGGGAGAAGAGAAATTGCCTGCACTCAATCCCAAACATTTTGCTTAACTCCGTTCGCCCACGAACGGGAAGCAATAGTACGATATGATTGGTTACCAGCCCGTCAACAATGGATAAGCCGACACCCGGAACACGACAAAATCAAAATACATATGCCCGAATCCGAGGAAGCGTTCGAATTTTCTGTTTAGGTAACGTTGGGAGATCTTTCGCAAAACGGCAAACGCATCGATCTATAACTGGAGCAAGAAGCTGCCATTTGAGTCTAGTCTGTGGACAGGATGTTCTTGCAATCCATTTATCAAATACTGGTGGGAGTGAAGGATAAAACCTGAATACTTGCAGCTCAAGCTCACGGTGCGAAGAGTTATTATCACTTTTCTTAATCTAGGAAGGGAGAGGAAAACCAAAAAGCATTAACTCGCTTAAAAGACTTCTGATCGAGCTG
>JAHPZR010001862.1:10000-42500 GCA_019787425.1 Platygyra sinensis
GAACACAAAAATCGTATTTGGATGCAAGAATCCAATCTTGGATTTTCCCAGAGAAACGAGCCGTCCCTAAGTTCATACTGATGGTGACGTGTGTTTTGGGATCAGCGCAATTAAATATTTTCCACTTTCTAAGAAAAATGGAACGCAGTGCTTTCCTGCTAGACCCAAAGCTATTTTCCCAAACATGTTCGCGTAAATCGGGCAGTTACAGAAAATAAAAAACTTAGAATCCTCGTTGATTTTATTGAGTGTATTGACGGATTTTCGGGTTTCTTTTTGCGTGTACTAAGACGTTGTAAGCAGGCTTGGTAAAAAATGAAAATAAAAATAATTTCAAAAATACAAGTTCAACATTACAAGCACCTCAAGGCCGTCAAGCTTGGACAGAAAGATTTTTTCGCAATTTTTTTACAAAGAAAATCTACGAAACTGACCAACACGCTCAAACTCTAGATCTACGGATATACAGTGGAACCCCGCTATAACGAAGTGTCACGGTACCAAAATTGTTCGTTATAGCGGGATCTTCGTTATAGCGAAGACCCCGTTATAACGAATTATCTGGCTAACAACAAAAATATTCTTTATAGCGGGGTAACCAAGCTCAACTAAGCTGAACAATGGGATATACACCACTCAGAACAGTCTACAGACTTGCGCGTAAACAGCTACATCTAAATACAGCAAAGCTTTGAAGACCAAACTTTCCCTATCTTGACCAATACGAGTCGTGTTTGGCTTATCAGCCATTTGTATCATCATGTCGTTTTTACTTACTGAGAGGGACAGGACAAAACATTCCTTATAGCGGGGGTAACTTGTGCGTTGGGACCGTCAAAATCAATTCGTTATAGCGGGGTTCGTTATAGCGGGGTTTGTTTCCACATATTTTACTGTAAATCTGCCGGGCTTTCAAATGTTGTTCGTTATAACCGGGTCTTCGCTATAGCGTGGTTCGTTATAGCGGGGTTCCACTGTAGATAAAAGATTGTAGACCGCTTAATTAATCACTGATATTGCAGAGTTAATCTCACCTAAACTGCTCAAAGAATAAAGAAATATAGAATTCTGAATTCTTTACTATAGCAGCTCGATGCTGCATACCTGTAAGCTTTCAGGATCGGAGACTTAACCTCGGCCTCCTTTTCGAGCCAATCAACATACATTGACCATGAAACGTTACCAGTGTACACCTTGTGCACGTGACCAGGCCCTGCTGCTACCGCGGAGGATCCTGGGAATCCCACAACCTCCACCAGAGCATAACAAGCACACGTTAACTGTTTGTAAAAGCTAGTCAGAGTTGAATCACTAAGTATGCTTTCAGCAATGGTCTTGCTGTCGCTTCCAAAGCTTAAACATTTCCCGACATATCTAAACCAGAAATCCGGGAATTTTGATGACAAAGAGTCTAAGGGCGCGTTCGTTTGGGATCAATCCGGCATAAGAATAATTGGAGTAATGCGAGTAAGCGTTTGTTTGGGAGCTATTCTCATTCCGGAATACCTGGATTTCCATTCCGGCTATTCTGCTTACCGGAGCAGAATATCCGGAATATATTACGGAATAGGCTTATTCCGGAATATCCCAAACGAACGCGCCCTAAATGATGTCTGTCCACTGGTATGGAAGATTTCCACTGAGATGGCAAATCAAGTCTATGAGCATGCTCTGATGTGAATGCCGCTGGCTTCACCGTATGGCCTGCACCTGATTTTGCATTGTTATTGGCAGCTTCTTTGCTTAGGATGTCGTACTTGGAATCACCCACAACTGGACCGATGTTCTTTATGAGATTTTCACTTGAGACCTGGCTTTTAGAAACCTTAGGGCGGCCAATATCCAGCGCCGGAAAACCGCCAAGATTAAAAGATTCTTCTAGGTCATCTATACCTTCATCAGGTCCAGGAAGATCACCAAAGCTAGCAGAATACTTGTGCTTTCCAAGGCTCGTGAAGCTTTCATCCAGTTTTGAACTTTCTTGAGACCACACGCTATCAATCAGACTAGGCAAAGAGCCACTTCGACGGCGTTTAGCCGTACCAACCCTTGTGGGTTGTTCTTGATCTCGGGTAGTTGACGTTTGCGGTGTGTTCTATATCTGCACATCATAGATCATCGTGACTCAACAGCTTTTCAAATGAAGCCTCCTTGGGTGGTTTAGCTGGTAAAGTTTCAATTGTCATCACTACTTCTTGCTTCGTAAGGTCAGTTGTGACTGGCTGCGAGGCTTCCTTTGTACTATCAAAATTTTGGTTTTAATTCACTATCAAATTTGTTGTCTTAATTCCCCAAAACATAAACAATAGTCTTGAAGAACTTTCCTGAATTCCTTCGCAAATTTCCGGTTGATCTATAGCCCCAGTCAGCACGTTTTTGGCGTCTGAGTGGGTTGTGAGTATCAATGAGTCGCACGGACGGAGAACGTTGTCTACATGTTGACTCAAAGAAACCCGAGGCCACTGGCTTTCATGCACGAAAACATGCATCCTGAAACACATCATCCATTTGTGTGGCTACCACGATATGATACGAGGTCTCTTGCAGCTCAAGGCTCTTTTTGCCATGGTGCAAAACCTGACTCAAAGCAAGCACGTATAACCAAATCAGGCAATCCTGAAAGCACACCAAGTAATAAACACTCCGCATAAAATACCTTACAAATTGTAAAAGTACCGCCTAATAGTATGGTAAATACAATTAGTTGATAGAGGCTAGGCTTTGGTAGATTGTGCTCGAAAAAAAGCGTATTGTGCTTTTAGCAGTGCTCATTTTTTTTAGAAATTATGCCAAGATTGTGCTTCTTTCTGAAAATTATGCTCTCTGTCACCAAAATTATGCTACTTAGATTTTACAGGAAATAAAGATCACCAGTAGCTTAACTCTATTAATTTTAACTTTAATGAACATTCATATAGTCCACCTTCCAGTCTCACAGTCTTTAGCATCGCAAATACACATGTGCGCATCTTGAAAAAGAGGCTCTCGGTTCGGCACTGGAAGTGCTGGAAGTGAATGTACTCGAGGAGGACGCCATCTTTGATCTGAGGTCTGAGGGGCCGAGCCTCCGAGTCATAAGCGTAGTGGACTGACGAGAGTCTCAGTCTTTCAATTATGCTGACCACAGGGTGACAAGGAGTCTGCCAGACCATATTTGACCATGGGCCCTAGCACAGACCTCGATATTATCCAAACACAATACAGAAATAAGATACAAACTGAATTATTCCAGAAATATGATGTTTTTTTGTCGTTTTCAGCACATAAAAGCTCGGATTATGCTAGCAGTGCTAAACTGAAATAAAAGCTCAAAATAATGCTCGTTTTGCTTAATTATGCTTAAAATTATGCTAGCACAATCTACCAAAGCCTAATAGAGGCTACCTGAGGTGTCACACAAGGTCGTGCAGGCTTGTGCAGGCTAGAAGCCGTGACTTAGCCGAGCTGAAGCCTGGGTACTGCCACGTGTCCAACGCATTTTAAAATTTCCGGTCGCCATCTTGAGTTTAATTCTGTCTGTGTGAAAGGGAAATTCCTATTAGCATGGTGGAAGGCGCAAATGTACCCGAGCTAGGCGGGTATGATTACGAGTTTAAAAGTGAAGTTCCCGAGTATTGGCAATGTATTGTTTGCCATTTAACATTGAAAGATCCTGTGCAGATTGAGAAATGTGGACACAGACTTTGTGACATCTGTATGCAATCCCTGCTCAGGTAAACAAGAGGATGTGAATAGGGTTAACCGACTAGCGACAGAGGGCTTGAAAATATTACTGACTACCGAAAAAACGAGGGAAAAAAATTACGGACTAGCGACAAAAAATTGAGATTTACCGACAACCGACAAAGTAATGAAATTTTAACCGACAACCGACATGTGGAACCCTCAAAACAATCAGTGTTGCATGTGTAATCTAACAGACTGTGCATCATCTGTTTGAAAGCTTAACATCTTATTTTAAAGTATATTGGTAAAGGTGGCAGTGGATTTATTTTACATTCCGCTAACATCAATGTTATCATAGCGGCCACCAATGCAAGTTTCCCTTTTGAACATTCATGAGCAACAAGTGTTGTGATTGTTTGGCAGCTCAGGACGAAGAACGAAACAACGATACGAAACCAACTAAACGAGCAAAAGGAGACCGCGAAAAGAACCGAAGCGAGCAAAACGTAACGAAACTACCGAAATAAACGAAACCAGTTATTATTATTTCAATTTCGATTGAACATTACGCGGTCTAAGCTGCGGTCACTGTGCTACACTTTATTCAGGCTAACTGTGTGCGAGCGCACTGCGGACTTGCACACTTCCGATTATAGCCTGAAAAGCTTTCAGATTAGACTGAGTAACGCAGGAATTTAGCCTGTTTACGATGAGCTTTCAATAACGATGACGGGTTTTGCATATTTTGGTGATTTTGTGTTGCTTTGCTCGCTTCGGTGGTTTTCACTCTTTAGTCCATCATTCAGATGATTTCTACTCTATAACTTGCTCGTCCAGTACATCACTAAACAATAATCGACAATTTATCGTCACGTACGTGTTCATTATTGTGATTGTGATTGTGATTGTGATTGTGATTGTTATTGTTATTATTATTATCATCATACTATTTATTTTTTAATTATGGTATTGTACATTTTTAAGATTTTCTCTTGACATTTTCCCTTGTTCAGACGACCATCAGCGACTTGCCCAGCGGACAGACAACCTTTGTCACCCGAGAAGGTATAAAATAAGACTAACAGTCATGCAAACTCGTGATCGCGTGATATTCTTGGGTTGCACTGTCACGCAATTAAAAAGTAACTCGAGAAACATTCAGTGTATAACGTCAAGATAATTTAAATGTTATAGGAGGTAAATAAATAACACATTGCTCCAAGTTTAGGTCTGTATTCAGACTGTACGTTTTCCCAAACTTCGAATATTTTGCACAAGTGTACAGAGCCCAGTATGAAGCCGCCATGTTGGTGTACCATCACGGGACACCAACAACAGTGTAAGTATCTGGAAACTTACTTTGGCTATCTAGGCCCTTAATTATCTGAAACTGATCAAGCAAACATTTAAATAAGCACTTTTTCCCAATGTTTAATTTCTAACATGGCTAAAACTCCTGAGATAAGTATATAATTTTCAGCAAACAAATTCAAAGCTTGAGATGTCACGTAGCGCCATAACTCTGAAATTTAAAATGTGCCTGTTTTCAGACGAAGTAAGTTACTGAGCTGAAAACTTGTTAAGAGATATAAATTTACCCCCTCTCATGCCTGATAAAGATAACAACTCTGGTGACTCTTTCGTGTTGGATTTTAGCCGGAAAATTATGACGTCCCATGCAACCCAAAAATTGAGTGCGTGAGAAAAAAACGAGTTTGATAACGGTCAACGGGCCAGAAAAGCCAGAAGACTATATTACTCTAGAATTCATATGATAACACCTCAAGACATTTCAATGATATGTTGAAATCTTTCAATATTGTGAGAAATGAAATCTATTTTTTTTTTCAATGTTTAAAAGTGCCCATATCATCAAAATGTTTATTTTCTTTTCTGATTCTATATATCACCCACTGAACTTCTGCGAAAAAAAATATTCGATTTGGATAAAATGCAATTTTTTTTTAGAAGTTTTAAAAACATTCAAATTTGCCGTCTTTTTGGTCCACTATTCACACCAGTCTTCCCTGGTTTGGAATGAGTTGTGACGTAGATAAAGGAACACGTGACTTCAGGCTTGACTTATCTTGATTGTTTTACCTCTGTAAATTAAACTTTGTAGTTCATACAAAATGCTGGAAAGGAGCATTTTGCATGGACTACAAAGCTAAATTTACAGAGGTAAAACAAGCGAAATAAGTCAAGCCTGAAGTCACACGTTCCTGAATCTACGCCACAACTCTGAGCATGTCGATGATGCGGTCAGCGGCACGGGTAGACCACAATAAAATAGGAATATTTTCAGGTTTTTTAAAACTTCATAAAACAATCGCTTTTTTTTTATCCAAATCGAATTTTTTTCGCCAAAGTTCATTGCATGAAATATAGGATTAGATGAGAAAATAAAAATTTTGACATGAGCACTTTAAAACAATGGTAATAAAGTACCAAGATTTCTGTTAGCTGCAAGGAAAGTAAATTAGCCTTCAAATCCACCACTACTTTAAAACCCTCTTTTAAGGTGAGTTGCTGCAGGTGCAATGTCTCAACTATAAGTGTGGAAATATAAAAACATGTCTACGGGTAAATTAGTAGGATAATAAGTTGACTAGAATCGATCTTTAAGCGGAGGAACATTTCTTTAGCTCTTCCTAAATCTCATTAATTTCTTGTAATTTTTCTCCTGTTCTTTTACCTTCCGCACTTTATTTTAATGATGGCAGATATTCTCTGACACTGCTTGTCATCGCCAAATTCTGGATCTTACCGTGAAGTGCTCTCATTCTGGATGTTCGTGGACTGGAGAGTTGCGTGTTGTGGAGGTATGTTCATTTGAGGCTGCAATCACTGCATGATCAAGTACACAACATTTTTACTTGAATAATTGTTGTCGGTTGTTATTGGAGCTAAACAAAGTTAAAACATGAATAAAGTTTGAAATAGAAAATATACGTATATATGCACAGACAAGCAAACAGGACAGTGCTGTAGACAGAGAAAAAATGGTTAAATTTAACTGGATTGTGCTCATTGTCTTTCTTATTTTAACGTTTATTAATTTATATTTTAAGAAACACCAGCAGAATGCCTCTTCAAAGTGGTCAAGTGTTCAAACTCAGGTTGTACAGAGATGCTCAGCAAGCGAGACAAAGAAACTCACGAGGCATTGGAATGTTCTTGGGGGAAAGTGAACTGTGAATATTGTCAAGAATCAGTCATCAAGAATCAAAGACAGGTTTGAAACAGGTTTTATACAGTCTATCTTTACAAGTTGGAACTCGCTGATTTTGAACAACGTGCTATTTCGCTCTTAAATACAGGGGCGGGGCAGAAGACTCCTGAGATTTTCGTATCAGGATCATCCAACGAAAAGTGACGTCACATCCGGTTTAAACTGCGCCGCGCAGCTCGTTTCACAAAGCGAAAAAATGGCGTTTCGATTTGCCAAGATTTTCTTCCATTTGCAAACCATCAGGTTCGTTTCCTTTCAAACTGAGGGTAGAAAGATGTTGCAGGCACATTTCTTCGACTTTGAAAACAAAACTTTCGGCAAAAGACAATAGTTCATTATTGTTTTGAAGGAAAATAACTGAGAGCCTTCTGTCATCGAATGGCGGATTTTACAAGTTTGCGAAAGTGGTGTTGTTCTGACTTTTGGTTCTTGTTGTTCGTGATTGAGTGATAACACTAAGTGAAATAGCCTATAATGTTAGAAATAACGTGGATGAAGTATTGCTGGCCACAGTTTTCACTGTGTACAACGGGAACATATTTAACAGAAGCCGTTTAGTTCTAAAAGTCGTTGTTAGTGAACACTCAGTTGAAGCTCAGTATCCACGTGCGTGTGGTGGAAACAACAAGATGAATCGTATACTCCAGGTTAGTATCCTACTTCCATATCTCTTGTTGAACACTGTTTCTCTGTAAGAAATAGTCAATGTTGCGAGTTGGAATTGATTGTAAATGCGTTTTTTTTTGGATATCAGATTTCCCCGAAAAGATCAACAAAGGGGTGAAGCAGTCTAGGAGTAGATCTTTGGGCGACGACCAATTCTTCGACCAGTCGCCTGTTATAACTCTCCTTCAGTCATACAGTGGTTAATTGTTAATTCCTCTGTATTGTCTTGACAGCAATGCTGGTCCGGGGATCAACCTCTTTGGGCACTTGTTTAGGGTTAGCTCCCAATGGTATGGTGATATTCTTACCCACCCATGCACTGTGACCCTGGAAGGGGGCACTCCCTTATATGAACTACATAGGTATGTGTGGCCCAAAGGGTTTGGTGTTCAGCCATTTTAGTCATAAATAGGGTATCGATTTGGCCATTTTGGTCTTAAATAGGGTATGGGCTTTGTTCTCTACTCTTGAACTGGGGTATGTATGTTACTTTCTCAAACTCATTAATAATTCATCAAGTTAAAACAAAGAAAATCACAACCGTGAAGGTGGTTTGGATACCCCGTCTTAATTAGCATAGATTTTGACGATTTTACTTCTCCGTTTACTCTTTAGTTTTTGTTTTGATTGAGAAGATATATCAAATACTCGAAACAGTGTTTCATCGGTTATCCAAACACCTCGAATTTCGTCAAAAAATACTGCGCTGCGCGTCATATTTTCAACTCTCTTCTTGGTGTTTGGATATCCCGATGAAACACTGTCTCTCGTGTTTGATATATTACGAGAAGAATCTACTTTTTCATCATTTTTTGGTAAGGCCATAATTAAAAGGCCTTCAAAACTTAAGTTTAGGGTAGCTGTGTCAGCCAAAACAGTTGTAAATAGGGTATTAGATTTTTGGTCTGGTCACAAATGAAATAGGGTAGGGAAAATCACAGATTTTGGTAATAAATATGATAAGGGTTTTGGGAAGCAGGCTGCACTCCTCCACCAAATTTTTCTGGGAGTACCCTTGGGGAACTATGAAGTGGTTCATAAATAAATACTGGACAGAATTAAACTCGCGCTTTGTGCTCGCCTTGCTTTGACCTATAGCCAATTGCAGAAACATGAGAGGACTGGGACAAGTTTTTTTAAATTAGATTGAAAATCTAAACATTTCAACTGAAATGTTACTGAATGAAAAGCTACCCAGCAAGCCAAGTTTAAGAGTTTTCAGTAGAAAATTGTTCAAATGGGAGCCTCGCAAAAGTTACAAAATTCCATACAAACCCTTACAATTTTGTGGCTTGTCTACCCAATCCACACAAACTCTCTATTTTAGGTCATATTTGAAGAGCTACCATTTTGCCATTTTCCACGGTGACCTCAAAATACTTCTATTCTTGGTAAAGACTTTCAACTTTACATGTAGCTGATCTTTCATTTGCATATATTAGTGTTCTGAAAGCAAATGAAAAACAACGGTAATACCAAACTCTTTCCCAGTCCTGTCAAGTTTCTGCAATTGCCCATGTTCACCTAAAATATGCAAATAATATACCCCTTTTCTGCAGGCTAAATTTGACTATGAGGTCAAGACTTCTTTGAGGTGATAGTTTGAGGCTGTGTCAAAGTATCATCACCTGATGGGAATCTTAAGCTCACAATCCATTTAATATTGTTAAATAGATTTGTACTTAAATTTTCTTCAAACCATGATTTACATGTACCTTACCCTGGGTGCCAGAGGGTTTTTTTTGTAGTGAAGCTGCGATTGTGAGGGGCAAAGCCGTGATGGAGATCCTGGCTTCGCTGCTCACAATCGCAGCTTCGCTACAAAAAAAAAACCCTCTGGCACCCAGGGTAAGGTACATGTAAATCATGGTTTATAATTCTATTTAACAATATTATTGGATTGTGAGCTTAAGATTCCCATCAGGTGATGATACATTGATACAGCCTTAAACTATCTCCTCGAAGAAGTCTTGACCAATGTAGCTTAGTAGCAACAGGAGCTTTGTTCATTATTTGATCAATGTTTACATGACATCCACTTTCCATCTCATCAAGAAAGAATGAAAATAAAATGGGTGGAGAGATCTCTGCTTAATAAATAAAAGATGTGTAAATGTGTGCATGTGCCATATAATTGAGACATTAATTTTGTTTATCAGACTCATTATAGACCCTATACAGAAATGGCTAGCTTTAAATTATTCTTTTGTTCATATTTAAAATACCCTCACGAACCTTGTTCTGGATAACAAATTCTTTACAATAATTTTTTGTCTCAAAAACAAGGTTACTGAGGCTATTATGAGAATGAAAGCAAGGCAGCCATTTTTGCAAAGGGTATATCCGATGTAAATTGTAACAAATCCTGGCCGACAATTTGCCATTGTTTATATGTACAGTATGTAGGACCATAACAATTTCAAGCACCAAAGAAGATGAGCGGATTATTAATTAAATAAAAATGGGAGAGAAAAAACAGCAACAAAAAAATAGATATTACCCAAACTCAGTCATGTTAGTAGTCTTAGTGTACCCTAGTTAGTACCTGCAAACAGATAGTGATACAATTATTGCCTGTAGAACTTATAAGCCTACCAGGTTTCAAATTGAATATTGGGTTGAGTGTATGACATCATCAGTCACATCATTTGCATATTTTACACATTTTTCAAATGTGAATACATTACATTTATCTCTTGAACTGATGTACATGTAGATATTTGCAAAAGGTGAACAGCATTTTCAATCTTTTGTGGAATTCAATGTGACACATCGAAAAATTCTGACTCGAGGGGTAAAAATTAATCTTATAATAGAAGCATGTTAAAGCATTGAGTTGAATTTATACTGTCAGCAAAATTTTAGAGTATTTTAGAGGGGAATTTAGTGTGTTTATTGAATTGACAGAGGCTGTTTTTGTCATAACGATTGTCTTTGTCATTATCTTCTATATTTTGGGGTTAGAGTGGTTGTTGGCAAAAGAAAAACTGGGAATATCCTCACTGACCTGTGCTAAGATGTTTTTAGGTTTTAATACAAGACCCCACCAGTTATGCTGAATACTCCATATAGTGTTCAGTTCAATGTCTCTGACAATGAAGGTCAATTTAAGCAGTTTAACTGTCTTTACAACATAGGGATGTTATTAGTATTAAGTTATATTTTAATATCCTGATACCAGAATTGTAGTAATTCACAGCTCAATTTCTACCTCTACTTTAATTTGTTTAAACCAGTTTTTTTTAGACCACTTTAATTTCATCAAAGGGGAAAGGAATCTGAGAGCAATAATAAATTAGACCAACACATAAAAGGAAATTTGCAAGGATTGTTTTCATGGCCTAGTGGAGATGAAGTGGACCAAAAAATCAGAAATCTGAATTCTGAGTCTAGGTCTGTCTGTACTGACAAAATTAAAAAAGGATTGTATTGTATTATGGGAGTATTATGGTAAATATTATTATGTTGGGGGATGATATGGAATCCTGGAACCTGTGCTGTTGTAGGGTAGGAATAGGGACTGAGGGGGTGGGTGGTGTGCTTGCAATTCTTTTTAAAGTGGAAACAAACTGGTATGTTACAGAAATACCCACAAGAGAAATACTAACAAGGGAAGCACTTCATTTCTCTTAATCCGTTTTCTTCTGAATTTCTCTTGATAAACTACAAGTATTTTTTCTATTAAGATAACATTTTTATACTGGACTTTTCCTCTGAAACCCTTATTAACAAAAAAAAAACTTTTCCTGATCAAAATTATTCTTTTACAATAACTGCAGAAATTCTCACACCCTCATTATGGCTAATTTTCATTGTCAATAAGCAGACAGCTACATGAATTATAATTGATTTTAAGCAGGGCATCAACAAGCGAGAGCAGACAATAATGTGTAAAAAAACAAAAAACAAATTGACATTATTTTTATTTTTTCATGTATCCAGTTATTGACAGTGAATTTTGTCATCACTTGTTGATACACAGCTACTTTGACAATGTTCTGACAAAGTTAATGATCAATAACAGGACAGATGGATGAAAAACTGATATCAATTTGTTAAACCGATAAAGATATGGTTGTTAGTCTTTTGTGACTGATGGAGTCATTGAACTGGTAACATAATTTTTAAATACTTTTTTTGTCTGTCTTAGGTGGTTACAGTACATGCTGGCATATACGCCCCCACACCGGCATGCAATGCTATGATTTGAATAATGCAACCTGCTTCTCCCATCTTTAACATAGATTTTAAGAGTATCAGTGGACCTGTCCAAATGTGATTTCTCGACTGGTAATGGAAATTATTGCAATAAAGATATGAAGCCACTCTTGCATGATAATCATTTCTTCCTTGACAGTAAAGACTTGCAACCTGACCAAAAGTTGCATACTGTAAGAGATTTGCATACTTAGTCAAATATCAAATGGAAAGCTTTTAAAGTACACCAGTTTGTATTATTTTTGTATTTATTGCTCCTCACTTCCTCACTTAAAAATACATTTGGTATATTGTTGTACTGATAAGAATATAATTTGGAAAGTTTATGGGAAGTGTTTCCATAAAAAAAATATCCAGCTCAGATGCAGTAACAATATTCTCCTTTCTGTGGTGTTTCAGTCTATGTGATCAAGTGAGAAATTCTGTTGACCTACATGAGTTAAAAAATGTAGGAGCTGTTCGGTAAAAATAATTTGTTGAGTGTTTTTATCTGAGTGTTCATTTTCCCTTGAACAAATATATTTTCCTAATGAGCAGTTCCTTCAAACCATTTTATTAATGGGTTATTTATTTTCTTTTCCTTTTTGGGTTGAGAATTCCAGTAAAAAGATCACAAGGTACAAAGGAAGGATCCCCTTATTTTTTCTCAGGAGAGTAGATGAGAGATTTTCAACAACATTTTAGAACCAGATGAAGGGAAGTCCCTAAACAACAGATTTCCCTACCCTTCCATGCACTTCATGAAACTTGTCAGAATTCCCTTACCCTTTCATAGTTAAACCTGAAACCAGAAAAAGGTACCTGTTAGGCTTTTGAAAGGGTGAATCCCCATCAGGGAGTCCTCCCACATACATAAGTCAGGAACTCTTGACAACTGATGAAGCCAGCCTTTAGACAGGTCTGAGGCAGCAGCTTCAATTTTTGAGTACAAACTTGTTGCTCTCTGTCAACTTAAGTTCGGAACTTTTTCTCCGCTGATCTCAGACACTACTAGCTTGCAATCAGTTTCACAACACTAACAATGTCACTCAGTCTGGTTGTTCAGTTCCACTGCACCATGTTCCATACAACCTTGTTCCCAGGACCTTTGGGAAAATGCCTTGGGAACAAAGATGTGTTTCATGGTCACTCATCATTGTCAGAAATGATAATAATAATACCAACAACAACAACAACAATAATAATAATAATAATAATAATAATAATAATAATAATATTTAATAATAACAATAATAATAATAATATAAATAAACTAAAAATCAACTTTATTCATAAAGCTAACTGCAATACACTAAGTTCAATAATAATAATGATACATAAGATGTGAATTTACATGTAGTAAAATACATGTGAAGTAGAAATCGGTTCCCCTCTGTATTTTTGTATGAAAAGACTTTGAAAATACTACACATGTTTACTTAAAAAGGTATAGTATTTCCGAAGTAAATTTAAAAAACCTTCCAATAGTAATCATAAGAATTACAACTTTCTTGATTGTAATTGGTTTTAAAAAAACTGCTATTTTTCTCTAATTCACTTGCCAAGTTATTATTGGACAGCTTGTTATCAGATAGTTCAATAAGCCATTCACATCAAAGTTGATGTTTCAGTCAATCAATCATTCAAAGTTGTGGCCAATCACATTAAAGTTGTAGTTAAAATCAACCAATGACATTCAAAGTTGCTGTTTAAATCAACCAATCACAAGCAAATTTCCCTTTCTTTCATAACTTGGCCATTCTCAGAAATTGTAACTTTCATGAGTAATAAGACTGTGTTGTTCTATTCAGTCTGTGATCGTACTAGTGCGTGGTCGTCCGATTTTGTTAATATTACTTGTATGATTACAGACCAATTCAAATTAGAACCCACTCAGTCCTATTACTATTAATAATAAAAAACTATTTAGTGTCATTTCCCTAATTTAACTTGAAGAATTCACCAGCCTGACAGTGTCATTGTGGCTATTACCTGTTCCCAGACTTCCTTTTATGGCTGGGTGTTGGGGCATATTTCAATACTGTTTGCAAACAGTTTGTTACATGTAACATGGCACAGTGAAAGAGTGATAAATTAAAATAATTGAACTCTAAAAGAGAGAATTTTCAAAATTGCCAGTATTCTCTCATTTCCTGGGACTGAAATGTCTTGATGTTATCTTATATAGAGAAAGCACACTGAAAATAAACAAAATGTATGAGTAACCTTTCAAACTAAGTTGCAAATATGATAGCTAATTATTAAAAGATAAGGAACCTGGTCTGCAAACAAGGCAAATGAGAGGGTCTGAAGAAATAAAAGGTGCATTGCTTGACCTCATAGGATTGGGGGGAAGGTATTGATTGATAGTGTCACTGGTACTTAATACTGTTGAAACAGAAAACTGATAATATTATAACTGCAATAAAAAACATGAGATGCCCAAATAATAATGATAATGGTGATGATGATGATAATAGTGATGATGATGATAATAACTTTGTTAATGTATCGGGTAAAATAAATAGCAGTTTCCCACTAAGTATGAACACCTATCAACGATGTTAAAAACTAATAGTACCCCTATTTCCCTAAATAATTCTCTCTATAATCCCACCCACAAACCTAAAAGTAATTACAATATTAAGAATTACAAAGAGTACAGTTAATACAATATTATTATTAGGTAAGATATGTTTGGCAAGGTCTACCTTCCAGATCACTCTTTAAAATCGATGTATCGTTTTAAGTTCTCCGAGTTTCCTATCAAATTACTGACTCACCCCTCTGTGGCGAAGCCTTAAAAGGGATTCCCAAGGGAAAAGTTAACATATCTCGGAATAGGGTTCAAAACCAATCGTAACAGAATCTGTTACACCAGTCTGAATCAGAAGTGAGAACTTGACTTCGTGTTAGTATCGATCAGCAAGAAAGTTGCGCAAAGCGCGTTATATGTATGGGTCTCTTCTTGCAGTGATACGATCGGACACCTCAAATACTCAAGTAGTATTTGTCAAAGGTAAATTTGAAAAAATGGGCTTCTGTTAAATAGGTTCTCCCACGTCTAGAAAACTGTCATTGCGCTTTTCTAATAGTGTAATGCTTACCCAAGAGAATAGGCTATCTGAATTGAGTACAACTTACCTAGAATTCATTATTTCCATGCAAACGATGGCTCCTGCGCAATTCAGCGACGAAGAAACGACGACATTTCGTGAAAACACACTCCTTCAAAACAACGTGTTTTTGAATAAATAGTTGCCCTGTTCTTCAAACAAACGATATGGCGAGGAAAAAGACAAAATTTTGTTTCTTATGGCCAAATTTAACGTTAGAAATATCCCGCCGATTACGAAATATTCGTATTTTAATTACAGGGTTTACAATAATGTCGTAGTCAAATTTGATTTTGCCGCTCAGCTCGCTTTTTAACCGGATGTGACGTCACTTTTCGTTGGATGATCCAGATAGAAAAAATGTGCCAGGCGTCGTAGAGTGTTCTCCCCCGCCCCTGGCCTTGTAACCACGACTTGTAGATATTTTCTTCGAGCCGAATTCTTCTTCTCGACTTCCCCCGTTCCTGTTTCATGCCGCTGTCCGAATTAAAAACCTTCTCACGGCCAGAGTTGTTTCTACGGCCTCCGTGACCGTGGGGATTCTGTCCTCCGCTTGTTGACGCCATTTTGATTCACAGATCACAAACTTGAAAACGTCGGACCACTTTTGGTTGATTACCTGGGCATGCGCAGTCTGTGATACTGTCCCTTTAACCAATCACAGAAAGTGAATCGACCTTCTGAAACGAAGCGACGGTTTCGGCTTGCGACAGCGCTGTAGCTGTGGTGAAAGTGGTATTTCGTGTCAAGTTTAACAAAGTAATGGGAAATTTCTAGTCCGAAGCTTAACTACATTCAAAACGGTAAAATAATTTTGAAATTTGGTTCATCCTGTCTCATAAAACCTTAGACCAAGTCAGTGAATTAACGAGCACATGAACGCTGTGCGATACCTCGTTCGACTCTCTCGTGCCGCCACTTCGACTAGGTCACCTGAAGATGTGTTAGACTGTGAAAGATTTGTGTGGTGAAAGAGCTGTGGTGAAAAGCTGAAATGGTCGCCAAAATGAGAGATTTGCCGTCAAAATTCAACTAAGTAATGGAAAATTTCTAGTCCGAAGCATAAAACTTTAGATCAAGTCAGGGGATTAACGACGTCCACGTCAACGCTGTGCGGTACCTCGTTCGACTCGACTCTCCTTCCGCCACTTCGACTAGGTCACCTGAAGATGTGTTAGACTGTGAAAATATTTTTAACTGGCCACTCTTGGAAGAATAATATCAAGGCTTGATGGACGGCTTTTTGGATGTATCTAAAGCGTCGTGAAAGGGATTGTATTCGCGCCGCGACTGCATTCGACAACACATAAATTTTCCCGCCGTGCTTTGTGCATGACTAAAGACGAAGGATGTGCGATTTACGCAATGGCCCGATGTAGCTTTTTGACGATTGGAGAAGGTATTTACCGTTGACCTTTTATTTAGTCGTTTTCTTCAAAAAACTTACGGTCAACCGATAAGCCAGATAAGCGTTGTCTTTGTTTATGTGCCCAACTTTTGTATGGCTCGGTAAGAAGTTAAGCTTACTCTCAAATTTGGTTTTTAAGTTTATCGTCAGTTTGTTTGTGAAGAAAGTCTTCAGGATTTCAGTGTTGGACCCATTCTTATAGCAAATTACGTTTTAATTTCCCCTCAATTTAAAAAATAGATTCAAATGAAATTTACCGTAAGCTTCAGCTTATAATTTAAACATTGTTGTAAAAAGGTTTTTCCTCAGACTACCATTGTAAATAGGTGCCACAAACCAGAAGCGTAACACTTTGTAAAACTGCCAAATCTATTAAAACAATTATTTGCTAATCTTTCTTTTTTTTTCGACTGGTTCTTGGTCGGCTTGGACATAAACTTAAGTACTTGACGTCTTCAGAGTTATTAAGCTTAGGTACTTTCCGCGTTTAGCACGCACGTACACGAACTCGCACAAACAGCCGTGATTTTAAAACTTTTCTCTGTTTCTGCTGAATCTTTGACATACAATTTTCAGCTTTATTAAAATTGAATTAAATTATGTGAACCCCCATGCATTACAACCTCTGTGAAAACGTTTTTTGTAGTACAGTAATTTTTCAGATACAGCAAAATGTTTCGCCACTCAAATTAAACTTATGTGTCGGAATCGTGTAATTCATTAGGGTAATCCATTTGAAAGCACGAATTGTTCCAGTATTTGTTTATGCGCAACTATTTTTCTTAGGCCAATACTTTGAATAATGGCTTTATTGTACACTTTGTTATAATTCTAATAGGGAATTTAGTTCATGGACAGTATAAAATAAAGTTTTGATGTCTGTGCGAATGAAGGTAACGTTTTAAGTTCCGGTTGAAAATAAAGTAATCATTTATTCCGTCACTGTTTACGATACGTTATTAACATTCAAATATCGTATTTAGTAAAATTACTGAGCTTGCATCGGTTGCCGTAAGCAACTTAAATTGTTTCATTTAATGTTAGCATTAATTTGATTTCATTCGCATTTCTGCAACTTCTAGTTTAAGTTTTATAATTTCAAGAATTAAACAACACTTTTTAGGTGGGAAGTGCATTTAAGTGTACCACAAACGCGCTTTTTTTTGTTTTGTTTTTTTAACAAACAGCAACCACTATCTGTATCAACTTACCTTCTCAAGTATACATTGTCCCTGAGCAGACAGCAGCCACAAAAATAATAATTAAAAAAGTCGTCAAAAGTTCCGTTTAAAGAAAATTCAAGTCCAGTCCATTGTCCAGTCCTTGGAATTTTTTTTTTCTAGTTAACCTTTTGTGGCGCGGCGTCGCAGTGAACAAAAAGCGCGCGAAAGTATAGCCTCGTTTTCGTTCTTTCCTCCAGGCCCTCTCCTCTGAAAATAATCTTAAACATCGATCCTCGCCGAAAGCAATTGAAATTAGAAGAAACTGACAACGCCATCATAAAGAGCATACTCTCAAACCTTTGGCAAAATTTTCTTTTATTCCTACCTCAAATGGTCGTTGAGCAGGAAGCTGACAAACTTTTCAGTTAGATTTTCTACTGCCGCACTTTTTTAGGAAAAAGTAATCATGGCCATTTTTTAAAACGCTCTTTATTAAACTACAACTTCGCTTAAAAATATTCTTGGAGAAAGGTTCTAGTAAACTTTTAGAGCGAATATTAAACTTCAGTCCGTTCTGGTCACGTGACCGATGACGTCACAGCATTAAAAATGACAAAAATGTATATTTCATAAAAATATGTTTCCTCGCGTTTAATGCAACGCGAGATAGCACTTGTACCCAGACTCCCACTTTTTGAAAATTGTATATAGCTCTCTTAATATTTATACTTTGTTCGGTACCCGGGCAGTCCGAAATGGCTCACACCACTGTGCTTCAAACCACGTTGACTGCTTTTTCAATAACAAAATAATTTCGTCACAGTGAGCAAAAACGCACTTGTGAGCAAAGGCATGTGACCAATGACGTCATCGCCCTTAGTCTTGTACAATAATTAGTTTATGGTAAGACTTATTTCTAGACAACGTGGGGGTCTTGCTGCCCTCAAACTGACCAAGTTATTTGGGATTGACGATTTTCCAGCTGCAAAGGATTCTGGGAAGGTTGTTATTATAATTATGTATTGTTATTTAATTAGTAGTAGCAGTAGCAGCAGCAGCAGCAGCAGCAGTAGCAGTAGCAGTAGCAGTAGCAGTAGCAGTAGCAGTAGCAGTAGCAGTAGCAGTAGCAGTAGCAGTAGCAGTAGCAGTAGCAGTAGCAGTAGCAGTAGCAGTAGCAGTAGCAGTAGCAGTAGCAGTAGCAGTAGCAGTAGCAGTAGCAGTAGCAGTAGCAGTAGCAGTAGCAGTAGCAGTAGCAGTAGCAGTAGCAGTAGCAGTAGCAGTAGCAGTAGCAGTAGCAGTAGCAGTAGCAGTAGCAGTAGCAGTAGCAGTAGCAGTAGCAGTAGCAGTAGCAGTAGCAGTAGCAGTAGCAGTAGCAGTAGCAGTAGCAGTAGCAGTAGCAGTAGCAGTAGCAGTAGCAGTAGCAGTAGCAGTAGCAGTAGCAGTAGCAGTAGCAGTAGCAGTAGCAGTAGCAGTAGCAGTAGCAGTAGCAGTAGCAGTAGCAGTAGCAGTAGTAGTAGTAGTAGTAGTAGTAGTAGTAGTAGTAGTAGTAGTAGTAGTAGTAGTAGTAGTAGTAGTAGTAGTAGTAGTAGTAGTAGTAGTATATTTCTATTTATTCATTTTTTAATGATGGTATTGTACATTTTTAAGATTTTCTCTTCACATTTTCCTTGTTCAGACGCCCATCGCCGACTTGTCCAGCAGACAGACAACCTTTGTCGCGCGAGAAGGTATTTAATAAAATAAGATTGGCACAGTCGCGCAAACTCGTGATGGCGTGATATTAAGTGCGTGAGAATTAAACGAGTCTTATAAGGGTCCCATTGGGGTTAAGCGTTAGCTGCAAAACGAGCCAGAAGTTTAGCCGTCAAAACTGTGAAAATTTAACCGTTAGCCGTAAAAAAAAGCCACAAAAGTCTCAAGATCTCTTTTTAGGCTTTTTGCGTCTTGTCTTGTGGCTTGATTGCACAGTACTGGGAAAGGCCAGAAGACCATATTAGTCTGCAATTCATATGATAATACTTTTTTTCTTGTTTTCCGACCTATTATATGCTCATATCTTTAAATTTTGTAAGTAATGAAAACCATTTATTTTAATGTTTTTTTTAAAACATTAAAAACAGAAATCTTGGTAGTTGGAAATAAACTACCAAGATTTCTGTTAGTTGTAAGGAAAATAAATTAACCGTGAAAAACACCACCACATTGAAACTCTCTTTTAAGGTGTGTTGTGCAGGTGCTATGCTTCAACTATAAGTGCGAAATTCAAACATGTTTACGGACTTAATTGGTAGGATAAAAAGTTCACCAGAATCGATCTTTAAGCGAAGGAAATTTTGTTTAGCTCCTCTTAAATCTCATAAATTTCTTGCAAGTTTTCCCATGTTAATTTACTTTCCCGACTTTATTTTAATGACGGCAGATATTCTCAGACACTGCTTGTCATCGCCAAATTCTGGATCTTACCGTTAAGTGTCCTCATTCTGGATGTTCGTGGACTGGAGAGCTGCGTGCTGTGGAGGTATGTTCATTTGAGACTGCAATCACTGCGTGATCAACACAACATTTCAACCTGAATAATTGCTGTTGGTTGTTATTGGAGTTAAACAAAGTTAAATTTGAAATAGAATATACTTACATGTATATGCTGTAGGCAGAGAAAAAATGATTAACTTTAACTTTATTGTGCTAAATGTTGTTCTTATTTTTACGTTTATTAATTTGTATTTTAAGAAACACCAATCAGAATGCCTTTTTAAAGTGGTCACGTGTCCAAACTCAGGTTGTGCAATGATGCTCAGCAAGCGAGACATAAAAACTCACGAGACATTAGAATGTTCTTGGAGGAAAGTGAACTGTGAATATTGTCAAGAATCAGTCATCAAGAATGAAAAACAGGTTTGAAACAGGTTTATACAGTCTATCTTTACAACTTGGAACTCGTTGATTTTGAACACCGCGCTATCTCGATCTTAAAAATAATTATCTTTACTTCTACTGGATGCACTCTTTCATGCATTTGCTGTCATTCGGCTGTCTTAAGCCACCGCTAGTTTTTGCCCCTCCTGAAAACTCGAGAATGATTGGTTCTGTAGCTATGTCAAAAACACTTAACATTTTCAAAGGCTCCGTCCACAGTACGCTGGAGAAATTTGAAAACTTCGTTTCCACTCTGAAAAAGCATCAGTTGTTTTCTTTTCATACTGGAAGCCAGGAATATTTTGTCGTTTTTCGGCAATTCAACAGTTTTTCTCTTTTATTTCAAAAACGTTATTCCTCTTTCAAGAACGCGTTACATCAGTTCCACTGTGTTATACTGTTATAGTTCGCTTACACGCAGGAGGGAGGGGGTGACTCTATTGTTTTCGATTATCTGTCAGACCGACTCATCCCTGCCAGTGGGGCGTCACATAGCAACAAGTCGATGCTACGCTCTGCTTGCCCAGATTTGCCGCGGGCGTCGGGACTCCATCGAATTCAAAGAAAAAGAGGATAATACAAGCTATCATAGCGCTATTATTCGTTAATTTGGCATAAATGTGCAAGCTTTGTAGTGGATATTGTCTGTGAGTACAACTGTTTGCTGTTTTGTGTGCTTTTTTGTGTTCCAAATTTTATTGTTAATGCCATCTTGACTTCCGGTCAAGTAAAGGCCACCAAAAACGCCCGCCGTTTTCTCTTCAAGTTTTCAACAGAAGTACCTCATAATGGGAAGTTTTGTTCCTTTTTTATATAACTTTCAAGCCATTGTTAGTTTTTCTCGATGTAATGAGCTATTTTGCTCAACAATCCTTTTGAGTGCGAGGGCGCACATGTCGGTGTGATTTCTCGCGTGTTAAACTTTGTTCGATTGGTGAAAGGTCAAGAGTGTGTATGTTTACCAGCTGTTAGCTGGTTGAATGCTTGCGTTTTTAAATTTTGTGGGGTACTGTATCCTACCGCAAATTACTGCAAAGAAGTTTTTCATATATTTTGAATCCTGGGTAACATTGAACAAAGTAATCGAATCATCAGAAAGTTAAAAAATTTCCACATTTCTTTCAGTTAACGAACCAAAACATTTGGCCGCCATATCGAAAATCACCGATGTATGACGTGACGTCACACTGGTATTTATGACTAAACCACTGATTTTCCTGGAGACACCCCCTCCCTCCTGCTTACACGGTACATTTTACGGCATTTTTGAAAATTTGTGACGCATTCGAATGAACCCAACGTGTTTTGTCTAAAATTGAATTGCAGCTTGTAATAGGCTATTTCCGAATTACCTCAGGCTTCTTTTTCGAAGCAAGTCTTGATGCACATCTTTTCATATGCAAAATCAATTTTCGTTCACATGAAAATGAGTTTAATTTGCGTGTGAAGGAAAAAAATTGATTTCGAGAAAGAGGCCTGAGGTAATTCGGAAATGGCCTATTGCTCCAATCAAAATTCGTATTTGCCAGCGGTTGGTGCCGCGGGCGCTCACATCAAACTGAAGGACGAGTGAAAGAGACGACGCAAATATTGTGCTTCGTGCGCAGTCATTTGAGGTCTGGAGTCGTAAACATTACGTGTTCTGCGGGGGCCGACAGGAAATTCTTGGGGCATCCAATCGTGCACCGAGAATAGAAGAGTTCCGAGAGCGGTTTCCGAACATATCTCGGTTTCAGACCCCGCACTAGATGACTGAATTTAAAAATTCACAAAAGGCAAGATAGTCTTTATTTCATCCTTTGATCTGATGTGAGGACCCGCTGTGAGGTGGTTGATCTACTTTTTGCTTAAATGGTCATGTCCCAAAAGGACTGGCTAAAACCTAAATATCAGCTAACATTGATGGAGGTCTAAATTTTCCCATCTTGTCGAGCATCGCGACCAGCAGTGACATTTGCCGTGAGAAGGTTACAGGAAATGCAAAATCAATGGCTTACCTTTGCTAAGCGACACAAACGCAGCAAGCTTTTTGTAAACGTCTGATTGTTTCAAACATTTCGTAGTCTCACGCCACGGGAAACTATATACTTCTGCAAACGCATTGGGGTATTCGCCAGCTCTGTGCTCGCTCTGAATCGTGTTATTTACAACTGTTTTGTCCAGGTGGATGCTTCATACATTCACTCTTATGGCCTTTTTCCACAGCGGCAACAGCCACTAAAGCACGTCTTGACTGCCAAAATAACCTCTTCACAACGGGCAGTTAATCAAAGAGTGACGAACACTGTACACAAAACCTCGTTACAAAACCTGATCTGCACCGCGCGCCTTTGGTCTTTGTTTCTGTATTATTCGTGAATTTTGATTGTGTTACGAATTGTCTGCAAAATAAGCAGATTTTAAGATAAAAATTTCGCACCCCCGAAAAAAACAGGCGTCAAATTACACCCTTACCTCCCAGTAACGCTCACCGCCCTTCAACGCCCAGGTTCTTCTGTCCCAAGGTGGTCATTGTGGAGAGGTTCGTCTGTACTTTCTAGTTAAATGTAAACTGTATAAGTAAGCAAATTGGTCATTTTAATAGTTGTGAACCAGCTATTGATCGATGACAAGACTAATTAAACCATGGTGGATTCATTTGGGGTGGGAACCGACTATCCTGTGTGCTTTATGGATGGAAACTTTTGTTTAATTTTTTCAGAAACATTTTGATATATGCCCGAAGGTTCCTGTTCCGTGCATTAACAAGTGTGGTGTGAGAGATATTCTGCGAGAAAAGGTTTGTTTTGTAACTTTAAGTCAGACCAGACCTCGGCACTTTGTGTGCTACTTTCACCGTAGTCAAGAGCAGTAAGCCACTGCGTTTCAAAACGAAAGTTAAAAGTAACTCACGCCGCAAAAAGAAAGCTATTTTGGTTAGTGCTTAGTTTCACTGTGCAAGTAAAAGAAAAGGTGTCTAGTTATTGACACATTTAGCTGACAACAAATAGGGGGGCGGGCTGGGGTGGATTACGCAAGATCATGTGTTCCGGGAAATGCAACCGTTCTCACAGACGGAGAGGGGTGTCGATAGGATGCAAGGTATACCACTGGACTAGCTATGGGCGAAGGCGAGTTTTTTTAAGGTTAATGTGAGATTCGATTGTTTCTGCTTCCAGCTTGAGGTTCATGTTCGCGATGAATGTCCTGCAACCGAAGTTCAGTGTGAATACAAGAACTTAGGATGTGAGGCAGTGGTATGAACTTTTTATATTTCTTAAGTACTTGTAGATGGAAATTTGTTGTGAATACAGGACTTTAGGATGTTAATGCATCTATCATTCACTGGTCATTCTAAACTTATGACCATATTGGTAATATCATTGAATTGTATAGAGAGCGCGAATTCAGTGTGCAAAAATTATCAATTCAAGCACGTTTTCTTTCATGTTCCATGTCTTAGTCTAACATAGGGTAGTGGTTTAATTTGGGTTTTCTCAGTAAACGTTAGCATAAGAGACAATACACAAACCTGGTGACAACGACTGATATTAAAGGGCCCTAGTCAGCCACACCTTTGTTTTTGTTTACATGCTAGAATTTGGCTGTTATATATTATTTGGAGTCTGTCGAAACGGAGAAGAATCACTGTAAAACTACTCAAGATAATTAAACATACCTTCAGGAACACAGCTTACAGTAAAACAATAAGAATTCGCTTCACCATGTTATATCAATAATCTCGATGTCATCGAAAATGGCGGAGGCTGACTAGGGTCCTTAAAAAGCGTAGAGGAAAAGAAACTAATTCAACAGAGCATTGGAAATCCGCCGCGAAAACAACACTCAATTGCAATTTGCGTTAGCAATGCAGCTGAATAATAATGAGCTAGAGAGTTGATTAGGATTTACTTCACACCTCCAGTGTGTTGTGTCACCTCCAGTGTGTTGTGTGTCGCTTGTGTATTACATGCATGTATGTTATACTGATATTTTTACAAAAAATTATTATAACTGACTTAATCTAAATTGCCTAGTCGGTCCAAATTGGAATTTGGAAACTCAAACTTGCACATTCGGGAATCTACTGTCCGCGCAAGAACAAAGAAGGCAAATTTCGGATCTTCACCGTTTCCCTTCATTATCCATTTTTTTCGTATTTCATTTTTTTTTTGAACGATTACATCCAATGTACAAATGTCACATCTATTTGGATCAGTTCGATTGTTTTCTTTTTTTCTGGTGGGTGGGTGGGCGGGCGGGCCGGGCGGGCGGGCGGGCGGGCGGGTGGGTGGGTGGGTGGGTGGGTGAGTGAGTGAGTGAGTGACTGAGTGAGTGACTGAGTGAGTGACTGAGTGATGTATGTATGTATTTCACACCAATCAGATTGGATCTACTATAAAAAGCAAATCAAATTTCTTGTTTTGCTGCAGATTCATGTAACATGATATTTTTTATTTGTTAGTTTCAAATGGTAACTTCACACTTTTGTTTTTCACGGTCAGAATAAACTGACATACAAGAGAAATGTTTGGACCTATCTTTTGTTAATGAATTCAGGGGATTTTAATTTCGCATTACGTTGACTAGCAAAAACGTGACAGTCTTACATTTCACGCGAGCGTTTGTAACATGATACTTAAGGACGATGTGCTTTTCTTTCCTTACTGAAGATAAACATTTAAGAAAAAATGGAAGAAGAGAGATTTTTTTCAAAACACTTATTATCATTTCACGGATAAACAAAAACTAATCTAATTACCAGATAATCACATCTGACAGGTCAAGTCACGGAACGACACGTTCTTATTCTGTTGCCACCTTTGGCGTCAAAAACCATTTCAAATTATAAAAGCCAATTCAGCGAAAACTTACTGTACGAACTATTCAACGACTGACTCTCACTTACAACAAAAGCCTTTTTAACAGATGTCAACAAGTACAGGTGCCTTACAAATGACTTATCCAAGACAAAAATAAAACCGACAAACGGACTTCTAACAACTAACAATAGATAGATCAAAACCGACCAATGACGACAACAAACTTAACACGGGTCTCTCAGCCAATACCATAAAGGCTCCACTGACCAATCACTTTTAACGGACCAGACTGGTAACACCATCGACTGACAAGCATTATTCACTACCTCCAGGGACTTGTTATTCACAAAAAACAACTCTTGCACGCCTTGCGTGCCTATGTTTAGAAATACTTCACGTACCCACAACCTTTCTCATACCTCGGTTCCGTTGCAGACGTTTTTTTCGTCGTATGAGAATAAAAAGCAAATAGCAAAAGCAGCAATCTCTTGTCATCTCCCGGGGTCCGCCATCTTGAATGTTTACAAATGAAAGCGAGGCTTACGCTGAAAGCGAGCTCTACGATTCCGCTTCCGTCGTGCCGATTCACACTAGATCGGAACTTTCTTCCGATTCCGACTCCGCGTACGACTCCGCTTCCGTCACTAGTGTAAACCAGCCCTGAATGATAAACATAAACAAAATAAAGGTAACAAGAAATTTAAATTTACCCAAATACTCAAGGGCATGTTTTGTATAACAAACAATGGTTTTATTATTGCATGATGCACATATCGGTTTGTAAAAGTCAGCAGCTCTTATTAATAACTGTTCCAAAATAACTTCCACATCAACAAAGTCTATACAAACGCTGAAGAATTATAAACACAGTTGACTTTATATACTCTAAGCTTTGAGTTGTAGTATACTCAATGGTACCATGTAAACTTAAGAACATCTTAAGGACGTTTTCAGCCTCATATTGCAAAAACAAAAATCAACGTTCACAAGTACTTGTTTTCCAGGAAATTCCATATCCCATCACCAAGAGTGCCTGTAGTTGAAGTATTAAATTATTTGTTTGCAGTTTCCAAGATCAAATGCCAACATTCACTCGGAGACCGCAGTTAAAAGCCATTTGAACTTAGCCCTCTGCTGTCTAGAGGCCTCTGAGGATCAAGTTCATGAGCTTGTCGCTATGGTTGAGGATCAGTCAGAACAGATAGAGCAACAATCAGGAGAGATAGAACGACAATCACAACACATAGAACGACAGTCGCAACAGATAAAGCGACAGTCACAAAAGATAAAGCGACAGTCAGGACTGATAGAACGACAATCACAACACATAGAACGACAGTTACAACAGATAAAGCGACAGTCAGGACAGATAGAGAGACAATCACAATAAATAGAGGTACGTGGGCTGACTCTTTTCGAATGGAAAATACGCAACATTCATGAAGCTTTTCAACAAGCAGGGATAGAAAGATATTTTATATATAGCAGACCATTTAATTTGTTCGGTTATTACTTTTTTATTGAAAATCGAATTTGTTTTAGACTTAATATAAAGTATTCTTTTACGGCTCATAACATACACGGAAACTTTTATATCAAACTTGTTCCCGGAGCATTTGTTGAGTCGTTATCGTGACCTTGTAAAGAGAAGGTTCGTGTTACGGTGATTGATCAGGACCCATGCCAGGATAATCGAGAAAACAGATCACATGTGATTAACTTTGGCGAGAATCCCACCTCTGGGCCTCTATTTAATGATAACCGTGCCAAATATATCGAAGTTCTTAACTTGAGGGATTTTATATATTCTCGTTCATTTATAAGGGATGACACCATTTTCATGATGGTCCAAAGAGAATAAAGAGAGCTTGTGAAAGCGCCAAAGTAAAAACCTTCCACAGTAGTTTGGCGGTAAACATTTTTTATAGCTACTGAGGATTTATTTAATACACTAAGGGATCAGAAACAAAGTTAAAGGTTAAACATTACAAATTGATGCTTAGTTTATTAAAATGCTAAAGGAAAAGATCAGCATTTGCCAGAAATAATTTGCTGTGAAATATTGCTTTCTCGATAATGGAGGCCGGTTACCGTTTGCCTTTCAGGGTAACTACTACTCTATCTAGTAACAAATGCTAAAGGAACCGCGCTAGGTATAGTCCATTGGTCAAAGTTAGGCTTCCAACCAAACTCAGTAGGATATAGCAAAAGGGTGGACTATATAAATCTCGATTCGCCAACGATATAAAATAACTAGTGCTGTAGCATCCCTGCATGTATTCAAATGTTTTTAGAGGCCCAGTTACGCATGCGTGCGTTTGTCTGCTTCTTAGTTTGTTATTAATTCATTAATTAAGGCAACGTTTATTGCCCGTCAAGAAGTAGTTATCTTGCACTTTAGTTTTTTTTTTTTTTTTTTTTTGGATCAACTGTAATCGTGTATAGCCCAATCAACAGATTGAAAGCATTCTGAAAACCTGTAACTGTGCACATTTTAAGTGATTATGTAACATAAGAACCCCGGCTGTGAAATGAGTCATTGCGCACAACTGTATGTAAACCTGTTTATCAGTTAAGGAAATAAAATTCACAGATAAAAAACTTCCAGCCTCCTAGTTTACTCTTGTAGATTGAAGAATAATTGTACTGGTTTGACGCAAGAGACTATGTTCTAGATCATAATGGTTGAAGCCTAACTATATTGTAGAAGTGTCACTTTCTAAATAAATAAAATATAGAGAAAGTGAAGATATACGTACAGCTGCGTCAGAGTGCTCTATGCTTCAGAAAAACAAAGGCACCTTCTCAATGACGCATTTGTAACTAGGTTAAGGAGGTACCCCTATAAAGGACTACACCAGGAGGCTTTGCCTAAAGGGTTGCATTTTAAGGGTTATAGATATATTAAAAGCTAGGGATTATAGTAACCGATAAAAAAAGGGATACTTTCAAGACACTCTCTATTTTCTAACAGCCTATTTATCCAAGATTGTATAGAGCTATTAAGTCCAAGGAGCCGAAACAAGGGATGCAGTGTGCGTAGTGTAGGTATGTAAAGTGGAAGAAAAATTTAGTCTAAGAATCTGCCCAATAAAATCACGTGTCTCCAGAGGCGCTTATATACCTTGTTCCAAGGTCTCTCCGGCTTAAAGGGAGGACTGGGGAAGAGAGTAACTCTCATCTTGTCTTATGATAAAGCAGTTTTCATTTTTCTTTTTTTTTTTCACATCAGTTTCATTTTCACACTTAATGGCTGTTCAGTGCATATGTACCGTTTATTTACAGAGGCAAGGAGTTGCATTTCTATCCTAACAGTGAGTAATTTGTAACTTATCTTGAGAGCTACTAAGCGAGCAAAGAGGCTTGAGTTGACGATTTCAAATAATCTCAAAAGACAAGATGTCCCGATTGAAAACCGTATTCTCCCAGCATGAATAAGGTATGAAAGATGTCGAGGGGATTTTAATACTGTGAAAACCCGCCTTACGTTCAGCCTTTTTCATACGGCTGATCGACCTCGTGATCATGTATACGGGCATTTTATTCCGGTCCGAACAAAGGCTGAGTAAGCCATTATCTTATTTAAGACAGCTAGACCGTTAACACAGCCAGATTTTTGTGGTCCGTTGATGCACGTAATCAAATTAACGGGGTGTCACTGTTATGATTAGTATAGGAAATCGGTCTGTTCGAGAAACAATTAGGGATTAATTGTACGCGTGAACAGATCGGACTTTTTAGTAATTTCCACGAGTGGCTGCCGCAGCCACGAGTGGAAATTAGAAAAAGTCCGATCTGTTCACAAGTACAATTAATCCCTAATTGTTTCGAGAAAGAAGACCGATTTCCTTTTAATAATACGGCAACCGTGAATACAAGCTTCTGGCTGACCTCTTTTTGCTATTGAGGGATGCTAGAATGAAGCAACGGTGTGATAAAATATGTTAGTTTAGTCTTTAAGTTTCTCAACAATTTGCGCCAAAGTTCTCCATGCGATATTATTTTTCTTTCGAAAACGAGCCACATAGACGAGCAAGTTCCAAGTTTGTAACATTAAGTTCAATTTCATTGGCTTTGAAGCTGTCAAAACTCTGAACGCATGAGCGACTTTTTGATGAATAATCAACATGTACAGGAAAGAAAATGCACGTCGAAACCAGTCGAGACGGTATCAAAAGCGTTTTATTTATTGACAAAACTTGCGTGAAATCGTTTTAAGAAAAGTTTACAGCCTTAATTTAAACTATGACATGGAGCTAAAGATACAAGGACGAGTTCATTCGGGAAAACTGAGGATAACTGTGCAAAGACAAGTGAAGTTGAAATGGGAAGACTAGTTCAAAGTGACCGGTGTCTTCGTCAACGAAGTTTGTAAGTTTTTAAGATTTTCAAACCATGGACTTAAATTGCTTTGCTTGGTCCGCGGCTCATGAATTCTTCAGAAACGCCAGCTGGACATTTTAGTTACTAGTCGCCTCCATTCTTGGAACGACCGTCCTTCCTTGAATTAGATATTCTCATCTTCGTAGGGCTTGACTCGGCAAACATGACATATAGTCGCGGCCATTTTCATTCTTTGCAGACTTGAAGCGTTCATTGCGCGAGTTGTAGTCTTCTTGCCTTCCTCTTAAACCAAAATGTTGAGTCACTAAGTACCAAGTTGTGTTTAGTCGACAAGCCGATCCCGACTCTGGCTCGCAGCTGCCGTCTTTCTTCTTTGACTACTTTAATTCGGTGTAGAAATCTCCGAGAACCTCTTCAAGATGCTCGAGCGAGAGATTTTCAATGCAGCCTTTCAGATTTTTCCTCTCGGTAGCTCACTCCAAATATCTGCGTAGCTAAGTTTTGGTCGATTTTGTTTTTGTTTTTATTTACTACTGCTTCTTCATACAAAGCATTTCTTGTTTGTCGTCAACGGCAAACTTGAATTTATCCGATCAAATGCAACCGATACAATTAAAATTTAATTGTTCAGCTATCGATACAATTTGGGATAAATTGGTCAGCTTCCAACCAATCAGAAGCGAGTATTTACGGTAGCAGTATTATTAAGGATTAAACTGGTCTGTGTGGATATAACATGCACTCACTTTATTAAAAACCTATTTACGACAGTTCTGGTCTCCGAACTATTACAAAACGGAACATATGCACAGTAGTCTCTTTCTCAGCCAATCAGCATGAAGGGCCTAACCGTTGCGACATTTCCCACGAAATCTGGTGACTTGTTTATATCCGCTGCTGAACTGAACGAACTCTTAGTGACCCAACAGACAATAGACTGCAGGGCTGATACTACGTGAAAAACGTTTCGAGACACCAATATCAGCACTGTACAGCGAAGGTATGTAACACCAGCCCAAGAGCCAACGGAAATAAATTGCAAAATGGCCCGTTCATTATATCAAGTTCCGTACTCTGCGGGCTTGTCCTCGCTTTTCACTTCCCCAAGAACAGCTTTGTCGTAAGTTAACTTGAAAGCATATCTACAAAAATCAAACATGTAAATCAAGAGACAGGCTTAACTAGAAAACTTTTAAGGGTGAGTATCTTTGGGTGAATCTCTGATTGATCTAAGATGACTCGGATCATGGTGCATCAAAGGAATCGAAGACTCCTTACCCCAGAGTGAATTATTTGGTTTCTTCGTTGCACCTACAATCATGGACAAAAGTGTTGACACATTTGAGCAAAACAAACGCTTTCTATCGGCGTCCTTCCGTAATTTCAAAAAGCATCTCTTTTGTTGAAAGCCAACCCCCTCCCCCCTCTCCTCCTTTTCAATGTTGCAATACGCTTCGTGGACACTTTGACCTGGTTACAACATTGAAAAGGGGAGAGGGGGTCGAAATGTCAAAATTAGACATTGAAAAACTCACTTGTTGAACGAAACCGGTCTTTTTCGGAGAGTGTCTCAACTACTTTTGTCCATCATTGTCTGAATTATATTTTACACATTGTGAAGCTTTCCCAGTATCATCACTGTTCCGTCTACTCAGAGATATTTAGCATCATTGTTTAGCAAGCTATAAATCCTGTCGCACACCAGTAGAGTGCAATTATTACGTCACATAGGATAATTATTGGCGAGATTTATTTCACGAAATGGTTTTCTAGGAGCCATTGATGGAGAAAGGCGAAAATATGTTTTGTTTTCTACGTAAATTCTGGGTTTTTTTCGGTTCACATGAGCAAGACATTAGATTTCAATGGTTTACAATGGTTCACAACGGTTCACATCCCCAGTTAAAGAAAATATAAGATACTCTTTATTTGCGTGATGTGAACCGTTGTGAACCGTTGTGAACCGCTGTAAACCTTTGCGAATCGTTGCAAAGCCAACCCAGGCGATATATTCTGCTAACAACATCAAGGTCAAAAGCAGAAAATCTGCTTTTTATGGATGGCAACTGTTCCCGAGAACTGCTGCATTGTCAGCGATAGCTTGTGTCATGCCAGACTTCTGCTGCTGAATTCAATCACGGGGTTTGTTATCAGCAAAATCCCGCAGAGAAATTTCACGAATCAAAATCTACACGAACGTAAATTTGGGTCTTTACCTTGCCGTATTACCTTACAAACACGATTTGTTGTTTTTTTTAACGTTTGTGGACTCAATTTGTGCTTAGCAAGACCGCGAAATATTGCAGCGCACTAAAGCAGCCGCTAATGCGCGGAGACTGGAAACGAGTCTGTGTAAACCTATTCTGCACTGGTCTTAACTCTCCAAATCCTGACTTAAACTACAAATAGATGGTTTCTATTTCAATATTCATGGCATTTAAGCACTTTCAACACCTGTATAGTACAATTTCTATTTCTTTTCGCTGAGTGACAATTTCAGACAATCATGGACAAAAGTGTTGACACATTTGAGCAAAACAAACGCTTTCTATCGGCGTCCTTCCGTAATTTCAAAAAGCATCTTTTTTGTTGAAAGCCAACCTCCCCCCCCCTCCCCCCTCCCCCCTCTCTCCTCTTTTCAATGTTGCAATACGCTTCGTGGACACTTTGACCTGGTTACAACATTGAAAAGGGGAGAGGGGGTCGAAATGTCAAAATTAGACATTGAAAAACTCACTCGCTGAACGAAACCGGTCTTTTTCGGAGAGTGTCTCAACTACTTTTGTCCATGATTGTAGCCTGCGTTGTAGACAAACTAAGCCCCGGTATAGCAGGGTTTAGTTTGTCTGCAACGCAGGCTATGTTGCACCATAATCCGAGTAATGTTAGATTGATCTGTTAAGAGATTTTCACAAAGAAACGCACCGCCCCTTGGTTCATCCAGATATATATTACAACGTCTGCGTGCAAATGTTCGCCTCGAAAGTTGT
>JAHPZR010001862.1:47500-57500 GCA_019787425.1 Platygyra sinensis
GTAGCTGCTGGCAAAGTTTCATCTGTCATCGCTACTTTTTCCTTAGCGCTTTGTAAGGTCGATTGTGACTGGCTGTTGTAACAGTGCCTTCCTTTGTACTGTCGAACTTGCGGTCTTTGCAGTAATTCACCACTCTTAATGAAATTTTCTGAATTCTTTCGCAGATTTCCGTTTGAGCTATCACCCCAGTCAACACATTTTTTGGCGTCTGAGTAAGTGTTGAGTATCAATGTGTCACATGCACGGAGAACGTTGCCTGCATATAAGTAACTAAGTAAGTAAAATCCTTTATTTAAACACGATCAATGTTTAAAGCAAACTACTTGCTTGTGGGGTCGTGTATTACAAACTAAGTTTAAAAATATTTTAAAGTAAGTTTAAAACTAAGTTTAAAATGCTATAAAAACGTACACTTGACATACAAATTAATTTTGGTTCAAAGACACCAGAGACTTTCATGACTTGCATTCATGCACAAAAAGCATCCTGAAACACATCTCATGTACTGGTATGGCTTCCACGGTGTGACACGAGGGCTCCTGCAGCTCAAGGCCCTTCATTACTATGCATGGTGGAAAGCCATGCTGCAAAGCCAGACTCAAAGCAAGCATGTATAGCCAAATCAAGCATAGCAAGTAATAACCACCTGGGCAGGGTAGTTCAAAGTCCGATTAAGCTAACCCAGGGTTAGCAATAATTTTGATTTCAAATTTGTAACTTTTTGGTGAGGTGTTCTGTTTCTATTGTTTGCCCTTCAGCTTTGAGCTGTAGTAATCTCAAACTACACCAAACATAAGAGATGAAAAACTTTTTTAAACAAGAAAACATAATGCTTCAGTTAACGTTTAACCCTGGGTTAACGTTAACCGGCTTTCGAACAACCCGGCCCTGGCGTAGAATACCTTACGAATAAAGTACCGCCCAAAGTACACTTAGCTTAGAGCTGAGGCTGGAAGCCGTGACTCATCCGAGCTGAAGCCTGGGTACTGCTACTTGGGTTTAATCCTGGAAACGAGGTTACCTGTCTGTGAAAGCAAAAGTATAAATATTAGCATGGCGGAAGGTGGAAATGTACCCGAGCTAGGCGGGTATGATTACGAGTTTACAAGTAATGTTCCCGAGGATTGGGAATGTCTAGTTTGCCATTTAACATTGAAAGATCCTGTGCAGATTGAGAAATGTGGACACAGACTTTGTAGAATCTGTATGGAATGCCTGTTCAGGTAAACAATCAGTGTTGTGTAAAACTGTGCATCATCTGTGAAAGCTTAACATCTTCATGATTATGAAGTATATCGGTAAAGGTCGCAGTGGATTTATTTTACATCCAGTGCGACTTTTCCGTTACCAGTATTATCATATAACGGCCACCAATGCAAGTTTCCTCTCTGAATATTCATGAGCAACAATTTTTTGTGATTGTTAGGCAGCTCAGCACGGAGAACGAAACAACGATACGAAACCACCTAAACGAACTAAACGGGTCCAAACGAGACCGCGGAGACCAAAGCGATCAAAACGTAACGAAACTAACGAAATAAACGCAGCAATTAAGCCTGTTTACGATCAGCTCTCAATAACGATAACGGGTTTTGTATATTTTGGTATTTTTGTGTCGCTTTGCTCCTTTCAGTGGTTTCACTCTTTACTAAGGTTTTGATTTCACGCCTGTTTGAAATTTAATATTTTTCTTTAGTTAATCATTCAGATGATTTCTGTTTTATAACTTGCTGCTCCAGGACATCGATATCAGTGAACATCTTCGCGTACGCATTTTTTTTTTCTAATATTAACTTTTTTATTTATATTTTTTTTTAATTATGGTATTGTACATTTTTAAGATTTTCTCTTGACATTTTCCTTGTTCAGACGTCCATCACCGACTTGTCCAGCAGACAGACAACCTTTGCCACGCGAGAAGGTATTAAATAAGACTGACACAGTCACGTAAACTAGTGATCGTGTAATATTGAGTGCGTGAGTTTATAAGGGTCCCAAGGGGCTAAGCGTTACCTGCAAAACGGGCCTGAAATTTAGCCGTTACGAGTCAAAACTGAAAAAATTTAACCGTTAGCTGTAAACAGTCTTAACCGTAGAAAAGGCACAAAATTCTCAAGATCCTTTGTTAGGCTTTTTTTCGTTTTGTCTTGTAGCTTACAGTACTAGAGAAAGCCACGGAAGACTATATTAGTCTGCGATTCATATGATAGTACCTTTTTCCTTGCTTCCCAAGACCTTCAAATACGTTCAACTCTTTAAATTTTGTAAGTAATGAAACCTTTTTTTTTGCGATGTTAATAAAGTGCCAAGATTTCCGTTAGCCGTAAGTAAAATAAATTAACCGTAAAAAACCACATTGTAGGTGATGCTATGCTTTTAGGTGCTATGCTTCATCTGTATAAGTGTGAAACTAAAACATGTAAAGTTATTGTATTACTATGTTTACAGAGTAAATTTGTAGATAATAAGTTGATTAGAACCGATCTTTATGCGGACAAAATTTTGTTTAGCTCGTCTTAAATGTCATTAATTTCTTGTAGTCTTTCTTACAATCTTTTACCTTCCGCACTTTGTCTACATGATGGCAGATATTTTCAGACACTGCTTGTCATCGGCAAATTCTGGATCTTACCGTAAAGTGTCCTCATTCTGGATGTTCGTGGACTGGAGAGCTGCGTGCTGTGGAGGTATGTTCATTTGAGACTGCAATCACTGCATGATCAACACAAAATTTTAAGCTTGCTGTCGGTTGTTATTGGAGCTTAACAAAGTTAAATACTTGAGTGTTAATTTGAAAGAGAAAATGTAGGTCATACAAACAGGACAGTGCTGTAGACAGAAAAAAAATGATTAATATTAACCAGATTGTGCTCATTGTCTTTCTTATTTTTTTATTTTTTATTAATTTATATTTTAAGAAACACCAATCAGAATGCCTCTTCAAAGTGGTCAAGTGTTCAAACTCAGGTTGTGCAATGATGCTCAGCAAGCGAGACATGAAAACACACGAGACATCAGAATGTTCTTGGAGGAAAGTGAACTGTGAATATTGTCAAGAATCAGTCATCATGAATCAGAAACAGGTTTGTGATAGGTCTATACAGTCTATCCTTTCTACCTCGAGCTCGGTGATCTTAAGCCTCCCGCTTTCTTGATCTTGAATCATCTTCCCTTGGAAGCGCAGCTCTTTCAGACATTTTCTACCATTCGGCTCTCTTTAGTTACCGCTAGTTTTTTGCTCCCCTGAGAATTCAAAAATCGGGAGTTAGATCACTAAACTCTAGGTATGTTAAAAAGCAGTTCACAGTTTCTAAAACCCCGGCCACACTACACTGGAGAATTTTTTGAAAACCGCGTCTCCAATCTGAAAACGTATCAAATGTTTTCTGTCCACACTAGAAGACAGATAAATGCTTTCTGTTTTTGGCAACAGTTTTCTCTTTTGTTTAAAAAACACGTAACATTTTTATATTAAAGTTATTCCTTTCAAGAACACGCTACATCAGTTGCAATTTGTTATCAAGAAATTGTCTGTTATTGTTCGCAAACACGCTACATTTTCCCGCATTTTTGAACATATGTGACGCTTCTGAATGGGTCCCAACGTGTGTCTGAAATTGCACCGCAGCTGGTTATTGCTCCAATCAAGAGCGAAAAGTCATCTGCTCGAAATTGCCACGTGCACGCACCATGGGCGCTCGCATCAAATTGGAGAACGACAGAAACAACACATTTGCTTTATGGTGGCCATTTTGAATTTTAAATATGCCGTCATCTGGGAGCGACAAATAAAAGATTAAATTATTTTGGCATCTGATGGTGCACCGAGAATAAAGGAATTTTCAGCGGTTTCCGAACATTTCTCGTTCCTAGACCTCGCACAAGATGACTGGGAACTACTAAATGCACCCATTTTATTGGCAAAAACTTGAATATTGACGGCGGTCTAAATTTTTCCAATATGACGAGCATCACAACCAGCTGTTTGCATTTGCGGCGAGAAGGTTATAAAAAATGCAAAACCTCTGGCTTAACTTTACTAAGCGACACAAACGCTGTCAGATTTTTGTACATGCATGACTGACTGTTTCAAACATTTAGCAGCCTTAGGCCACTGGAGGGAGGTTCCCCAGCTCTGTGCTCGCTACGTGCCTCGCTTTCTTTTCTGCCAACACCAAATGATTGATGACGAATCTTACTATGTACAAATTTTTGCGCAGGCGGCCGCTCCATTCACTCTCTTTTCTTACCCTCTTTTCCACTAAAGCGTGTCTCCACTGCCAAAAAAACCTCTTGACAACAAGCAGTTAATCAGCGAGTGACGAAGGCTGTATACAAAACCCTGTTTTCACTTTAAAAAGGTTACAAAACCCGATCCGCACCGCGCGCCGTTGGTCTCTGTTTTAGGTTGGTTGCTGTACACCTCTGAAAAAAAAAAAAAAAAAAAAGTGTCTTATTACACCACTATGACTCCTACCTTCCCATAGAGTCCACCTCTCTCCAACGGCAAAATTCCTCTGTCCTTAAGGTAGCCATTGTGGAGAGGTTCGTCTGTACTCTCCAGCTAAGTGTAAACTCTATGTTAAGCAAATTGATCTTTATAATGATTGTGAACAAGCCGCTGACACGATTGCACCATGCATTGTCGTGTGGGGTGAGAACCGAGTATCGGAAGTGCTTTATTAATGCAGACTTTTGTTTGATTTGTTTCAGAAACATTTTGATATTTGCCGAAGGTTTCCTGTTCTTTGTCCTAATAATTGTGGTGTGAGAGATATTCCGCGAGAAAAGGTTGGTTATATCACCTTAAGTCAAAGCAGGCTTCAGATTTCAGTAGCCAAGCTTGTAAGACATCGCGTTTAAAAACAGAAGTTTAAGAGATGTCGCGCCGCAAATTAAAAAGACGCTATTTCGGTTTGTTTAACTATGCAGGTAATAGGCAAGGGTTCTAGTTATTGATAATCTAGATTACAACAAAGTACTCTGTTTAAATCGGGGTAGCCTGTGATCAGGTCGTCATTTTGCAGGCTTATTGCAAAGCTGGAGGGACTTTGGGGGGAATACGCATAACCATGTGTTCCGGCAAACAATACTGTCCGCATACACAGTGAAGGGTGTTCATGCAGTGCAAGACCACTGGACTAACTATGCGCGAGAACTAGAAGGCCATGCCCCAGAAGGCGAGCTGAACTTTTAAGACAAATGTTGGATTCTTTTATAGTTGTTTGTGTTTTCAGCTTGAGGTTCATATTCGGGATGAATGTCCTGCAACCGAAGTTCACTGTAAATACAAGAACTTAGGATGTGAAGAAGAGGTAAGATTTAGTTCATATATGAAAATACCTTTTAGATGGAAATGCAGAGTGAATACAGGAATTTAGGATGTAACGCATCGTTTATTCACTGGTCATTCTAAACTTGTGAATAGATTGAAAATACCATGGAGTTATAAAGAGAGGATGAACTGTGCGATAAGTATAAAGCACATGTTCTTTCAACCCTCCATTTGCGTCAGTCATGCAGCTGAATCATAATACCCTCGAGAGCTGATTTGTGTGCTGTTTGCATATGTCTTCCTTTTACAACGAATAAGTGGCCGAGTGGTTTAAGGCGCTTAATTTAAAATCTGGAGGTCCGTGGTTCAAATCCTCCATCCTACTACTGTCTGGATTTGTTCTCGGTTGTCCCGAGTTCAACTCCTCGACCGCGTTGTGTAAATAGCCAACTGTTCAGTCTCCCACCAGTTGGGATTCTTAATAGTTTATGGTCTATTTGAAATATTCAGTTACTTATTATCAGTGTCCCCAATTAGCATTAAGCCGCTAAAGAAAACCATTCTGGGCGTGGGCGGGGATTTATTTGACTCCTAAAAGATACCACTTAGAACGGAAATGACTGCGTTTTCCATTATTTTTAGCGTGCAATCCCAAAAGATAGCTGGACGGCTAAAAATAGCATTTCGCCTTAAACTCCCTAAGTGAGAAATTAACTCCGTAATTGACAGCCCCAGGCGAGACAACGACCGTCCTCCACCTTTTCACATCTGAGCTCCCCCACTCTACCCCTTAGGTTTTTGCCAAAACGTTATCTCCGCTCCCACACAAAGCGCACTTTTGAATTTTTTATAGCCACTCGGATTAGAAAATGACTAAGTGAATAGCAACAAATTGATTGACACTGATTTTTAGGGAATTCCACAACATTTAAGCTTGAAACAAATGTTTAGACTTCAATCAGCCGTCGTTGAGATTTTGAATGGACTTATAAGTTATTTCGCTGTTTACAGTTTCCAAGATCAGACGTCAAATCTCACTCACAAACTCACGTCGAAAGTCATTTGAACTTAGCCCTCCGCGGTCTAGAGGCCACTCAGCATCAAATTAGTGAGCTTGTCACTGTGGTTAAGGATCAGTCACAACAAATAGAACGACAGTCACAACAGATAGAACGGCAGTCACAACAGATAGAACGACAGTCACAACAGATAGAGAGATTGATCTCCAAGGATAAGGAACAGTTAGAAAAGATGGAGAGACTGATGTTCCGAGTTGAAGATCAATCACAACAAATAAAACGATTGATGTGCAAGGATAAGGAGCAGACAGAAAAAATGGAGAGATCGATCTCCACAGTTCAGGGTCAGCCACCGCAGAGAGAGCGACGTGGGCCAATCAACCAAATCTGTCCGACCCCATTCGAATGGGAAATACCCAATATTATCGATTTTTTAAAAAAAGCAACATTTAGATCACAGAACCTAGTTAGTAAACCATTTAATTTATTTGAGCGCGGTTATAAATATTTATTACAAATCAAAACACGTTCAAGACGTTTGCAAAATGACCTGCACGTGTATATCAAAGTTGTTCCCGGAGAATTTGATGAATTGTTATCGTGGCCTTGCAAGGAAAAGGTTCGTGTCACGTGGGCTGACCAGGACCCACGGCTTGAAAAATGCCAATCAAATGTGATTGACTTTGAAAAGTGCAAGGAACCCTGCTCTCGACCACTTAATGATGATCACCATGCATATCGCCTCGTTCTTGACTTTACCGTTGGATATTATCTCGTGAAGGACACCATCTTAATAAGAGTCAACAGAGAATAGAGGGAGCAGCAAAACTCTTACATTCACCGTTTCAGTTTTTCATTTTTTACGTGAAAATTAATATTTTGGCGGCAAAGGATTTGTTTTCAGTTGCTGAAGATTATTTTAACTCTTTAAGGAAACAGAAACAAAGTTAAAGATGGAACTTACATCTTGGTGCTTATTTTCTTAAAATGATAGAGGACGATCAGGAGTAAACAGAAATTGTTTCCTCAAACTGACGGTTACCGTTTGCCGTTCAACCTGCATAGTGTATGTTTCTATAACTTATCTAGTATCAAATGTTCAGGAAAAGTTATCAGACCTCCCAACCACACTCGCTATGATATAGCGAAAGGGATGGGATGAAAAAAGCCACGATTCCCGAGCGATGTAAAATTACTAGTGCTGCAGCAGCCGTGAGATCCAAAAGTCTTCAAATATTTTTAGTGAGTTTGTAATTTAGGGTATTAATTATAGCATTAATGATCATCCAGGCAGCATTTACTGTCCATCAAGAAAAAGTTTTGTTCCTTATCTTGCACTTTTGTTATTGTATTATTTTTGATCATTTGTAATCCTGTGAAGCTCAATCAGGCGATAAAAAGCATTCTAAAAACCTTTAACTGTGCATATTTCAGATAATTATGTAACACTAGTACCTGAAAAAAGAGTAATTGTACATAATTGTATGTAGGCTTGTTTATCAGTTAAGAAAATGAAATTACAGATAAAACTTCCAACCACCTAGTTTGACTATTGTAGGTTGAAGAATAACTATATTGTGGAGGGTCACTTTCTAATAAGTAAATTAATATATGGAAAATGAAGTTGCACAGTACAGCTGTATATAAACAGCAGTGTCAGGGTGGTGTAAGCTTTAAGAAATAGAAGGCGCCTTGTAATAGATGCATTGCAACTAGAAGATAGGGGGTAGACCCTATAATAGACTACACGGGTAGCCTCTACCCTAAAGGGTTGCATTTTTTAGATATTAGGTAGGGATTTTAGTAACCGATATAGCAGGGAAAGCTGTCATTTAGATACCTTAATAGGCCCTTTGCAGCTAAGCCATCACATGACCTACTTTTCATAAAATTATGGGCTGCAACTTAAAGAATGCCAGAAATAGATAAAGCATGTCAAAAACATTAAAATGGCCAAGTTTGAGGTCTTTGGCATTAAAGGATGAGATTTTAAGATGTTACTGGAGAGCGAGACCTTGCTCCCAGCAACTGATTTTCTATAAATGTACTCTAAATTTTCCAAAAATTCATAAGAAAATTTCGGTCACGTGACCCCAGCTGCAAATGTCCTGACAGCATATATTAAATTTATCCAAGATTTTAAGGAGCTACTCAGTCCAAGAAGCTTAGAAGCCCAAACAGTGGATGCAGTGTCTAGAGTAGGTATGTGAAGGCGGTACAAAAATCCAGCCAACCAAATGACTTGTCTCCAGAGGCACCTGCGTTCCCCGTTCCAAGGCTCCGCTGGTTAACAGGGAGGAGTCTGGGGACGAGATTGACTCTCAAAACGTCTCATGATAAAGCATTTTTCATTTTGTTTTCTTTCTTTGAAACTTAGCTTGCCTAGCAACAATTTCTGTAGCTTCTCGTTGCGGCGAGATCGAACAAGCGTGCCTGAGGTAAGCAAGAAATTGGGGAAGGTGGGGAGGGGCGGGAAGAAAAGAAATCGCCTGCAGTCAATCCCAAACATTTTGCCTGAGTCGTCGCCCACGAACGGGAAGCAATACTGCAATTTGATTGGTTACTAGCGCGTCAATCAAAACTTGACATTAGAAATTTGACATTCATGCATAAGCAGACATCCGGAACACGACAAGATCAAAATACATGTGCCCGAGTCCGAGGAAGCGTTTTAATGTTTTTTCTGTTTAGGAAACGTTGGAAGATCTTTCCCAAAACAGCAAACAAGTCCATCTATAACCGGAGCAAGAAGCTGCCATTAGAGTCTACTCCGTGGACAGGATGTTCTGAAAACTCGTGAGAGAGAAGGATAAAACTTCGACACAGTCTGCTCAAGCTCAGGGTGCGAGGAGTTATTACTTTGTTTTTAATCTAGGAAAGGAGAGGAAAACCAAAAAGCGATAAGGAAGACAACAAGGCATTGAGGTCAGTTATTTTTTTGCAAAAGTATATCAAAATTTTAGCTTTAATATCGATTACCGTTTTTTTTTTCCCATCAAGAGAAAATGACGGGACAAAGAGGGAAGCTCAGGGCGTTGGCCGTGGTATGTCAAGTCCGCGAAAGATATTTTTAGCCCATGGGACGTCTCGTTTTTCTGGCGGAAGTCTGTTTTCCGAGACGTCCGCATGCAGTCTCGCGTCGCTGTCATGTTCTTAGTGACACTTCCTTCGCCATTACATGAAATCTTTGCTTTTCTTTCAAACATAATACCGAGGTTGGCCTGCATGCGGACGTCTCGATCGGAAGACAGACTTCCGCTAGAACAAAGACTTTCGCTCGTTTAAAAATAATTTTCGTGGACATAACATATCCCAAGGGTTGGACCGGGAGCCTCCCTCTCTGTCCCCTCATTTTCTCTTGTTCCTATACAAAACTTTACAACCTCGTTCCCAGGGCCTTTTCCCTGGCTTGGGGACAAGGCGCCCAGCTCCCAAGCCAGGGAAAAAGGCCCTGGGAACGAGGTTGAAACCCTTAAATTTTCCAACCGTTGTAACAAAACACCTCCATATCCTGCAAGACGAGACACCTTTCGCGTAATCAAACTCAGTTGTGCTTAAATGTCGGCTGAACGTTGGCATAAAGATTTAAAAAACAATAATAATCCTCCCTTCGTGAGCTTGGACCGCCTGTGATTTCAAAAGCCGTCTGCATGTATTCTCATGGAGTCTGCCGAAATGTAACTGTACCACCCGGTTGGTTGATTCA
>JAHPZR010001862.1:62500-99237 GCA_019787425.1 Platygyra sinensis
TTATGGAAGCCTTAATACGCCACAAAGACGATTTTATACGGTTCCCAGATGATCCGCTTGATGTTACACTGGCTATGAGGAGGAGTGAAAGTTTAGCCGGATTTCCAAATGTTGTTGGAGCGATAGATGGATCTCATACCGCCATGTTAATCATGAAGATTATTTTAACAGAAAGCAAAACTATTCAATTAATTTGCAAGGAGTAGTCGATGCAACTGGTAAATTTATAGATGTCAGCACAGGATGGCCCGGTAGTATTCACGATGCCAGAGTATTGAGACTTAGTACACTGTACCAAAGAGCCGAAAACAACCTTATTTTGACTGAGCCAGTGAAACGCATTAATGGAGTATCTGTGCGCCCCCTTCTGATCGGTGATTCTGCTTACCCCTTACTACCCTGGCTGGTTAGTCCTTAATCGAAATCAGGCCAAGTTTAATAAGATTTTGAGCAAGAGTAGGGTAATAGTAGAAAGGGCCTTTGGAAAACTGAAGTGTCGTTAGAGGTGCCTACTAAAGCCACTTGAAGAAAAGACACCAAAAGTTCCACATACTATCCTGACCTGTTGTACGTATTTTGCACAACATTTGCGTTTTAAGGGGCGACGAGTTCGAAGATGACCATAGTTCCGATGATGAAGATGATGAAGATGGCGATGATGACGGCCATCAAATTGCATTCGGGCAGGGACGAATTGTAAGGCAAGCTCTAACTGCATTTCTCGCTGAATGAACTCATTTTCATATAGACTGTCATTTTATTAAACGGGCAAATCTGAAATTAGAGATTACAATTATTCAACATGTACATTTCTATTATAACACATTTTATGTCATGTTTTTTTTCTGCTATTAAAAAACAAACATAATAAATTGCCAACAAAAATCGTTTACTTTAATGAGTTCTTGCTTAACTTCGTTCATAACATTTATACTCATGAAAAAGTGCTGTCACGATTATGGTCAAACTTGAGATTATTACTTTCCATTCCTGCCTATCTATTTAGTCTGAAAACAAATTAATTGGGAAACTCCATTCGCAAATTGTTCAAACGCTCTGGAGCAAAACTGTAACTGCAACTGTAACGGTAAAAAACAACAACAATAAAACGAAAAAGAAGAACCTTGTAAACAAGAGGGAAAAGGAAGGTCTAACTTTCATTTTTTTAAGGATTGCGCTTAATTCCCGTATCGCACCAAGCACAAGCTCTTGGGTGCGGTTGTCAGACTCCCTAAGATATTGGAAAAGTTCCTTCTTTTCCTCTTCTGCTCTCTTTGCAGCCTCTGTTTGTGCCTTAATTAGCTCCTTCAGCATGTCCTCTTCCTTGTTCTGATCCTTAGCACGTTCGTCGTCCTTTTTGCTCTACTTGTTTTTTTTTCTTCGAGTCTGGCTTTTTCTTGTCTGTGAAAAATAGCCGTTTCGCTTGTTCTAGTTCGTCATTGTCTGTTAATGCATCGTCATCATCATCTTCAGGTCGAGCGCGTTTTTCCGGCTGTCCAACTAGTTCTTTCCCTTTTCCCCGTCGAGCCCCGCTTCTAACTAGTGCCTGCGACAGGGGTGACTCTTCATCTACTTCAGACTCGCGACTTGCCGTTGTGTTACTTCCACTTCCACCCGAGGAGGAACTCGGACTCCGTACAGGAGTAGTTGGAGAGTGGGACGTACCTGCCTCCATGACGTATTTGGGGTTTACTGAATCCCTTGTCCCCCAAATTTCATCCAGAGCATCAAATTCTGGGAATGATTTAATGCCCCCGCTGCCTTCTCCTGTTCATCATCATCATCTTTCCTCATTGCGCCATGGGACGCATAAGGTCGCCACAAGCTCTCTCCAGCGCACACGATCTTGCGCCGCCTTCCGGATTTCACTCCAGGTTAGGTTTATGGACTTCAGTTCTTTCTCTGCTGACCTCCTCCAAGTTGTTTTGGGTCTACCTCGCTGTCTTTTCCCCACTGGTGTCCAGAACAATCCTTCTCTTGAGACGCTGTTAGGGTCCCCCCTCAGAACGTGTCCAATCCATGTCCATTTCCTACGTGTAAAGCTCACCATGATGTCTTCTTGTTTACAGATGTTGCGCACTTCAAGGTTCGTTATTTTCTGTGGCCATCTAATACCCAATAAAAAACGGAGGCATTTATGAGTGAAAACCCTCAACTTTCTAACTATCTCATGAGTGGTCTTCAGGCTTTCCGAGCCATAGAGGAGCACTGTCTTTACATTTGAGTTGTAAAGCTTGAGCTTGGTCTTTAGAGAGATCTTTTTTGAGCGCCACATTGGCTTCAGTGATGTAAATGCTTGTCTAGCTTTACCAATACGTGCTTTCACATCTGCATCTGCACCACCCTGAACATCAATAACACTGCCAAGGTAAGAGAACTGGTCTATTTTCTCTATCTCCTGTCCGTCTACCTTGATTTGGCAATTACGCTTACAGCCAGTGCTCATCCATTTGGTCTTTTTGCTGTTGATCTTTAACCCAACCTTACGTGCGTTGTTGCTTAGCCTAGCTGCTTTCTCGCTAAGATGTGCTCCAGTACTGGAAAGCAGGCAGAGGTCGTCTGCATAATCAAGGTCTTCTAACACGGATGTCAACTTCCATCTTATCCCAGTGCGTTGATGGTTTGTTGTTTCTTTCATTACCCAGTCTAAGGCAATCAGGAATAATAAGGGTGACAGCATGCATCCTTGTTTAACCCCTGTTCTCACGGCAAACCATGGTGTTAGATTTCCTTCATGGAGAACGCTGCAAGTGAAATCTCTGTACAGGGCTTGTATCATCCCAGTGATCTTCTGTGGGATGCCATAAAGCCTTAAGAGTTTCCACAGAGTATCGCGGTGCACACTGTCGAAGGCCTTCTCAAAGTCAATAAAATTCAGATGCAGGGATGCTTGCCATTCCATACATTGTTGTATTATATTCCTTAGGGTGAAAATCTGTTCTGTGCAGGACCTGCCCTTACGGAAGCCTGCTTGCTCCCTCCTCAGCCGTCTGTCCACTGCCTGCTGAATTCTTGTCAAGATGATTCTGGTGAAAACTTTAGACACCACGGATAAGAGAGTTATTCCCCTCCAGTTGGTACACTCTGTGGTGTCACCCTTCTTCGGGATTTTCACAATAAGGCCTCTATGCCAGTCATCTGGAATCTGTTCTTCTTGCCATATGTGCGAAAACAAAACAAAGAGCACCTCTGAAGTTGTTTCAAGATCAGCCTTTAGTAGTTCTGCCGGTATGTCATCACAGCCAGGGGCTTTGCTGTTCTTCAGTTGTTTTATCGCTTTTCGTATTTCATCTCTCCTTATTGGGTCTGAATTGATGTCTAGTTCAGGTACGTTGACCTCAAGCCGAGGTGGATTACGCGGGTCTTCTCTGTTGAGTATTTCACTGAAGTGTTCAGCCCACACTGCGTGAAATAATCCGAATACGGTCCCTTATCTAGGTCTTACACAGTCAGTATACAAAGCCGTGTACGGAATATATAAGGGGGTGACATGATGTGTAAGGTATTGTTGAAGGATCAGTATACGTCAGGCTATGCCAAGAAAATCGCAGGATCTTATACACTTGTAGCAGGATTCCGTATACTCCAGTATATGTGTCAGTATACATATTGTATACTGAAGGAATTATGAGGAATACTGATGTTGTGTGGAAGGTACGTATACAGGATTCTTACATTCGTAGCAGGATTTGTTATTCATCATTACACATGACCGTATATATATTGTATACTGCATAAAGCAGGAAGGATACTGATGTTAGGTGGAAGGTAGGTATACGGGATTGTTACATTTGTGGATGGATTTCTTATTCACCATTACACATGACCGTATATATATTGTATACTGCATAAAGCAGGAAGGATACTGATATGTTGTGCGGAAGGTAGGTATACGGGATTCTTACATTTGTGGCAGGACTTATTCATCATTACACATGACCGTACAATGTATACATGTTGTATACTGCATAAAGCAGGAAGGGTACTGGATATGTTGTTGGAAGGTACGTATACGGGATTCTGACAGTCGTGGCAGGATTTCTTCATCATTACACATGACCGTATTTATAATGTATACCGCATGAACCAGGAAGAGCACTTATATGTTGCATGGACGGTACGTACACAAGTTCTGATGCTCGTGGTAGAACTACCTTTTTGTCATTACACAAGTCGGTATACTTCACGTATACTGTAAGAGGCATAAGATATACTGATGTTGTTTCAAGGTAGGTATACGGATTCTTATATTCATGGTACGACGTTAGCGCAAATACCATTATATACACGAATACGTTGTGAAAGCAGTTGTGCACTGAATATTCCGCATAAACTCTACATGGATTCTTACTAATTCTAGAGTAGGGGGCTTGTTACAGTTAAGTTTAGCTACAAAAAAAGCAGTCAAGCTTCAATTACAAATGGCTGGCACTTTATTTCAGAATTCCTCAGTCACGTTTATGACATCTGTCATAAGTTAAACAAAACTTGATCCAAGATCTTTGTTCTCAAAAAGTCTTGTATAATACTGCGATGAATAATAAATTGGAAATCTAACTCACGAAAGGTATAAAATTAACAATTCAAATATTCTGATGTATGATCTACTCGTTCTCAAAATTACACTCGCTTTCTGAGGAGTTGTTATGATCACTTTCTTCTCTTTCTTCCTCTCTGGTTACATCGGTGTTTTCTTCACCCTCGAGATCTCTGTTGATATATAAAAAAGTTAAGTAAGCAATGTAACACACATGCTTAAATGAAACGAGCATGGCGCGCCCAGGACGACTAGCCGGCGATTTTTGCCGGTCGCCGGGGCTTACGGAGATCTCTGACATATATAAGTAAAAAAAATCAATATATCTTCCTATCAAAGAACTAAGTAAAGGACTAAGCCTTTGGTATACTTCTTCCTTGTTTAGGAAGATTTCAAGAGTTCTGCTCCTGTATTTTGGGGGTTGAGACACCCATCCTCCCTCGCCTTCAGAATCTGTGTCATCAACATCACTGGACATGTGCTCTTTACTTAACTTGGCAAAAGCTCGGGACTCATTCTCATCTTTGACATAAGCTCTTCTTCTTTCATACTGTATTTCTGTAGCAGAAAGAAAAGTTTGCTTTTTCAGTACATTCAAATTAACTTTCATTGCATCATCAAATTAACCATAATTATTAGTGATATGATGCTGTATTAGCTCTAAACTTACTCGTTCTTTTCGAAGATTTTTCTTATATTTCAATTTTATTTCATCTGTTATTTTCCCAAGTGCAGTCCTCCGTAAGTGCTCATGATACTTTTTGGAAGTTCCTGTGCAGACAAAAAAACCAAAAATCTAAATATTTACCAACCCACCAAAATGAAGGTCAACAATAATTATTGTTACCATGGAATGCATGCAAGTCAAAATCAACCTTTATTATATGGCTAGCTCTGTGAGCGGGCAAGATGGAGCTATCTTGCCCACTCAAGACTACTTGCTGTGTCCCGCAAGAAAAATCTCTGCAAAAGCCATGGAAAAAATTCTTTATTGACCAAGCTTGTTCGTTCGAGATAGCTTGATGTTGGCTTTGGTTTTTTTATGCGAGTTTATTGACCTCAACTCCATCTCGGTCAATAGACAAGCACAAAAGAACTTGGCCAATATACATTCATCTTGACCTCACACTTGGTCAATAACCCATACTTACAGAAGGAGTACCAAACTGAATACAAAGTATGACGTCATATACTCAACCAAATTTTGATCAAATATGATGAAAACAGATATCTTGGCTAATTTGTGACAGAAATGTTTGATTCTTTGCAGGAAGGTTCTACTAAAGGTACAACGCAATATGAGCTTAAAAGTTTTGTTACCATGGGAACATACTGGGTTCCAGACCTCCCCAATATTAAAGGCATTTCTGGCCTCCTTCAGCGTTCTCTTTTCATATTTGCAAATGATACCTCGTATGTATGATCCAGCAGGCATATAAATATGTTAGCTCCAGTTTGTGGCCCTGTTTAGCGTTTTTCGAGCTGAAAATCACAAACATATTGAAATCAAGTAGGTGGGGACTGGGACAGAGTGAGTTGCCATGGGAACATAATTTTTATAGCCGCTGGTGTGTTTCCTATAGATTTATTAGCCTGCCAAGTTTCAATGATCTGTGTTGCAAATTGGCCAAGATAGCTCTATTTATGTACTTGAGATAACATTGGTTGAGCGTATGACGTCATCAGTCATCTCATTTGCATATTTTGCACATTTTTCAAACTTAAATATCTCTGGAACTAATGCAGATATTCGCAAACGGTAAACGGCACTTTGATTCTTTCATGGAATTCTATGTGATACACCTAAAATATCAACGGGTAAAAATTTGATCATAGTACCACTTTAAGTCATGAGCAGCCACTGAAGGTGTAATATGCGGCTGTGACTACTAAGGCCCCCTTCCCCTGAAATCTAAAAGCTCGGAAATGCGGTTTCCAGCATACTGGGCATCAAAAAGCGTGCAACATTTAAGAGCCAATTTCTCTAAGAAGCGAGAATGAGAGGACAGTCGTGAAATTTTGGATTTTTTCATATTTTGCTCAAATAACCTCTATAGTGAGTTGCTCTCGAAAATACCATTCAAAGGTTCTGAAGCGCTTTAGTTTTTTCGAAATCGAGGAAAGTTCGAAAATCGCCATTTTAGCCTCCAGCCGCTACCGAAAATGGCGGAAAATTGTGCATTTTCTTTTCGCTCGTAAAGATCAACGCGATAACATCTATCAATGTACTTTGGATATATGATAGTGCATGTCTTGGTGTTTCCAAAGCATTAATTTGATTTGGAAAAGCTTCTTTGTTTATAATATTTTAGGCCGATCCAAATACCTTTATGGAAGCTCTTGAGCGGAAAGGCTAATTTTAGCTAATTTCAAGACCATCAAAAGCCCACTGGTACATTGAAATCGAAGTCGAAACTACAATTTTCTGAAAGCCCATATTCTATAGTATTTTGTGCAAAAGTCTCTTTCGCGGCCCGGAAAAAGTACCCCGTCGAGAGACAGCAACGTGAAGTACATTTTGGAGCATTCGTCGTTAGTGAAACGAACATGGAACCTACGCAGTGACTTTCATTAAGAACGAAAACAGGCGAATGGAAACATTTTTCGTCATTTCGGATGCTTTAACCTTGTTTTCACATGAGGTTATATTCCCTGTAGATAACAACATTAAAAAGTTTGGGCACATTCGGAGAAAAATGAAGATATGGGCTGCGTTTGAGTACATGTTAATGTTATACAAATTCTTCGAGTGAAACCAACATGGAACTTGGACAGTGACTTTTATCAGTAACGAAAATAGGCGAATGGGATTCTTTTTCGCAATTTAGGATGTTTGTTTTAACATAAGGTTGTATGCCCTTTACATTAACAGCACCATTACACATCTTGAAGGTAGTTGAAGGCAGTTGGTGAATCTTAACTTTATTTTCATGAGTTACTGCTGGTCTTTCATGCAGAACACACCATAGTGAGTATCCATCAGTTTTGCGACAGATTAAATATCATTAGTTCAGGTCAACATTTCGTGCAAAGGTCATTGACAAGGTCAAAAATTAAAGTTACTGAACGACAATAAATTTAACAACTGCTCATGCGACAATACCAGTGTTTTTACCTACTATTAAAGTTCAACACTATATATATATTTGCTTAAGAACTAATCTGCTGAAAACGCGCTGGAAAAACATTGAGTGACCAAATGGCCAAACAATACAGTAATTTGTCGATGCCAAAAAATATTCTGGCATTTTAAAACAACGTAGAATAAAACTGCTCTATGTGAAGAACACAGATTGCAATTTTGGTATCTTGACTTCAATGTTCAAGCTGCCAAACAGTCCAATATTTAGGTCCAAACGGCAACTGAAAACAATTCAGTGCAGCGGCGAGGGAAAAAAATCGTCTATCTTATAAAAAAATCTCTCTGACTCTCCTTGCCGTGGTTACAATAACTTCGTCTGGCGAACAAAATCTAACAACTTGCTGCAATGATTTCACGGTAATAAAGCTCCAGTGAATAAACTGGACGAGCACAGAAGTAAACGAGTGAGCAAACGTTTCAATAAAGATTCCAAGCCTGTAACAGCCGTGACATGACCAACGTACAGTAGGGACTAGAGACTAGAGGTAAAATTTTTGGAATAGTGCAAACTATCATCGCAGAACAGGAGCAACTGTTAACAAGGTTTTGAAGGAGAGCCACGTAAGGTGCTCTTCGTCTAGCTTGCGGGCATAGTACTTACAACTCCAGGCTCTTAACCAAAGCACATATGTCGTATTGGTCAACGACGGTAGAATGGCAGATTTGCAAGGGCGATAGTACTGAGTCTCTCGCTAAACAGAAGTTCACTTGTTCTTCTACCGCAAGCACGTCCTGATCCGTAACTGGCTGCTGACGTACCTTAGCTGCCATGCGGGAAAAAAAAGAAGATATCCGTTGGGGGGACAGGAATTCCTCTACAAGAAATGACCTCTTTCCCATCTATGGCACGAGCACGTCGCATTTCTTTTGCGACAACTTCTGGATCCAGCTTCCTTCCGGTGGCCTGGCCGATGTTGAACTTGGCCTGAAGGTAAGACTTCCGATTTTCATTAAACTTTTCAACTCTTTTCCCTTCTTTTAAAGTCCAGCCCTCACTGGCTTTCTGCTTGCAGTCTGACGAAACAGCTGAGCCTTGTACTTTGAAAGAGAGAAGAGGGCACGCACCCTCCTGAAGGCGGGTTGCATATACTGCTGTTTGGCTAAATCCAGCATGGAGCATCTCTCTGGTGACAGCTCGCAATAATGGTAACACATTTTTTACAATAGCGTGGAAGACGAATTGAAGCACTATTTCCTTTTTTCACAGATCGCTCTCATGATCTTTACGATCTCTCCTAAGAAATCGTGAGGAGGTCTAGACAGCCGATCACGTGATCAGAGTTTACTACGTGTTCGGTTAGTTGGAGAACAGCGCAAGCAGAACTTATCGAACGCTTGTAAGGAGCTCGCTACCTAACAAGAAAAAATATATATACATACGCGACCCAACTGGAACAAGAACCTTTGCTGAACAAAAGATGTAAGCGGACTGTACACTCTTAAGCCCACACTGGCCAGTGGACCCTGTGGGTCCATGGACTGCTATCGAAGAAGGAACAGTGCACTGTGTTCTGTTGCACCGCCAACGAATTCCAAACAAGTTGCGATGATGGGGACACATCGTAATTGTTAAATGAGACTCTTCAACTTCAAAAATGTTTAAAATGGTAAAAAAAAAGAGAGAGAGAGAGAGAGAGAGAGAGAGAGAGAGAGAGAGAGAGAGAGAGAGAGAGAGAGAGAGAGAGAGAGAGAGAGAGAGAGAGAGAGAGAGAGAGAGAGAGAGAGAGAGAGAGAGAGAGAGAGAGAGAGAGAGAGAGATCGTGATCTCTTGTAAATGCAAAAAAACGTTGGGGCGAGGGAGGAATAAGGGAATAAAGAAGGGAGGAGGGAGAAAGGGAAATCCTGGGAATTAGAAGAACTAGATAGGCCTGGATTTGGAAACAGTCCTATGGAATATTTAAAGTAGGGTGGAGGGAAAAATTGGCTCAAAAACCATGGAAAAAGAGATTTACCCTCGTGTTCATCCCCGCGCGCTCCATAAAAGTCGGCTTGCGAGTACAGTCAAGCCTGGCAGGATAACTAAGAAGTCTTAAAGGGGTATTCACATAGATTTCATCTAGGTAGGAGTGTCGAAACTTCATACTTCGTGCAGATAAATAACAACAATATCTTAATGCCTTATGTACTTCGCCGTGACAATAGCCGAGACTTTTGAAAGTAAAACTGAATTTTCAGCAAAGTTTTAATTACAAATAAATTCTCGTCCTGGCAAAAACCGTTGTGCAGGCATAACCTATTTAGTTTAACAGGAAGTAACTAAGTATGTAAGCGCAACCCACGTATCTAAATTTCGGTGCATTTACGGTGTATATGGTGATCATGTTCAGCGGTTAGCACTACAATTCAGACACCCTACCTACACGAGCAAGTAACAGTTTGGATTCACTGTCCACGTCAACATCGTCACTTACTTTACAAAACGTCAAATGACCATTGACTTCTTTTGTATACTGGCCGATAATTACGCACTCCACGTTTGCGGGATTTTCTGAACTGGGGCCGCAATTACCTGGTAGTGCGCGTAAGCGTGCTTCTCAAGAAACAAGCAGTTATTCGAATTTGTACGGTGTACTATTTCGTAGTGCGATTGACCGGACAACCTTTGTTGGTAAAATTTTCACAGAATTTGCCGCTACGGACAAGTCCCCAGCTGGAAAAGTCCCTTTCAGAGTTAACATGACGGGATTGGTTGCCGGGAATGTCCCCTCATATGTAACTATGTTCGACTAGCAAATGACGTAATACACTGAAGCATGTACTCCAAGGAATACTATGGCCCCTTAAACGTTTTATTCGAATCTATGTGCCATATTAGGGAATAGGAAGTAAACTACTCACCTGCTTACGAAAGATGACCGAACAGAGACTACTGTGTCCGGCACAAGAATGGTCACGGGTGAGAAATGTATTTGTTGTTATCGTTTTGTTTTGTTTGTGCCAACTGCTCTGCAACTGCTCGCGCTGTGTTACCATTACCTTGTAGTACCTGGTCACAAACACAGGTTTCAAGAATTGATCCGATGATACTGTTATTTTAAAAGTAGAGTTTAAGTTTACTTAAAATGGTCGTGATCGAATATTTACTCTAAACATGATCGATGCAACTGTGAGCTGTTGTTTGCTCAAGCTTCGTGTTTTGAATTTCGCTGTGGCTATACGCCTGGCAGCCCGGCGGGCAAGGTTTCAAATGAACGAAATACCCGAAAGTCAGAAAGTTTCTCAGAAGTTCCACTGAAAGATTCTTTAAACTTCTAGATAGTATTTGATGTTTCTTTAGAAATGTAGAGCGATTCCAAAAATTGTGTGCGTTTGCAAGATAACGAAATGCCCGAGTCCGAGTTCGAGCTGATACTATAAAATCGGTATGTGCTTGATACTTTACATCAGCAGATAGAGATAATTATCGAACTGCGACAAAAAGTGTCTTCTAAACCTAATGAGAAGATGCGATGTTTCGTTGAAATAGCCAAGTGAATTACAAAAATTATTGTGGATTTGTACTGGACGAATTCTAAATTTGCAAGGTTGCTTATCCGATTGCTAGTCACAGTCTCAAATAGACTAAGTGCCCGGCACTGAGTGAAAATTGTTCACCAAATTCCCACAGAAAGTCTTGTTGAAACGTTTTGAGAGTATTTGATGTTTGTTCGGAAATAAAAAGTGATTCTAAACGTTATTTTGGATTTGTAGAGGACAAGTTCTCCAAGCTTGTACATACCAAAATTGACGTTGTCAATTTTTGCGTGATCACACTGCCGGTCACTGCCTCCAGTACACAAAAATGAATGCCCGGCGGTCAATCTCGAGAATACCTCTGTTAAGAATCCAAAAGCATTTTTCCAATCGCTTGGCATTTCAGAACAAACATCAGATACTCTCAATCTTGATGAATTTCACTGCTCAAGTTCCATGTTGGTTTCACTCGAAAAATTTCCATAACATAACATGTACCCAAACGCAGTCCATATCTTCATTTTACTCCGAATGTGCCCGAACTTTTTAATGTTGTTATCTACTGGGAATATAACCTTATGTGAAAACAAGGTTAAAGCATTCGAAATGACCAAAAATGTTTCTATTCGCCTGTTTTCGTTCTTGATGAAAGTCACTGCATAGGTTCCATGTTCGTTTCACTCACGACGAATGCTCCAAAATGTACTTCACATTGCTGTCTCTCGCCGGGGTACTTTTTCCGGGCCGCGGAAGAGACTTTTACACAAAATACTATAGAATATGGGCTTTCAGAAAATTGTAGTTTCAACTTCAATTTCAATGTACCAGTGGGCTTTTAATGGTCTTGAAATTAGCTAAAATTAGCCTTTCTGCTCAAGAGCTTCGATAAAGGTATTTGGATCGGCCTAAAATATTATAAACAAAGAGGCTTTTCCAAATCAAATTAATGCTTTGGAAACACCAAGACATGCACTATCATATATCCAAAGTACATTGATAGATAGTATCGCGTTGATCTTTACGAGCGAAAAGAAAATGCACAATTTTCCGCCATTTTCGGTAGCGGCTTGAGGCTAAAATGGCGATTTTCGAACTTTCCTCGATTTCGAAAAAACTAAAGTTCTTCAGAACCTTTGAATGGTATTTTTGAAAGCAACTCACTATAGAGTTTATTTGAGCAAAATATGAAAAAATCCAAAATTTCACGACTGTCCTCTCATTCTCACTTCTTAGAGAAATTGGCTCTTAAGGGTTTACCGTTTCATGTGGTGCACGCCAATAATTGCTGGTCATCAAGTATGGCTGATACCGCTGCCAACAGGAACGCATTGTCCAAGAGCATCAGCACTACACGAAGAGCAACACCTGATAAAAATGTTAAATATTGTATTGGGCTTTAACACCGATTTTGTGTCAATCAAATAGTGAACTTTCTGTAGTTTGGTTACTTGAGGTTTATCAATGAATCAAACTAACAGTGGTTAACAAAATGTTCCAGCATTTTTTCAGGACTTCTACTACTTTGACAGACCATCGTTTTTTAGCTATCACTTGACTAATGTCACAAAACAAATCCCGAATCATTCAAGTTGGACTAATGTCCAGGATTGAACGCAGCTACGAAAACTGCGAAATTTACGATAATTCACAACACCATTGGCAAAATAAACGAAATTTATTCAAAGTTTTGCAGGGAAGGCCCATCGAAAGTTACGAAAATTGCGAAAATTACGAAATTTACGAAAACTGCGAAATATACAATAATTCACCATACCACTTACAAAATCAACGAAATTTATTCAAAGGGTTGCAGGGAAGGCCCATGGAAAGTTACGAAATTTACGAAAACTGCGAAATTTACGATAATTCACCATACCACTATGGTCGTCCATTTGTTTCAATATTCACTAAATCTAATTCGCTGTCGCTAAACTTAAATTCGTTGTCGCTAAATTCCATTCGCTGTCGCATGTCGCTAAAAACTAATTCGCAATCGCTAAATTACATTCGCTGTCGCTAAAAACCAATTCGCATTCGCTAAATTTTATTCGCTGTCGCTAAACTTATTTCGCATTTGCTAGAATTTACTCGCTGTCGCTAAACTTAAGCTTAATTCGCTAAATTCTATTCGCTATCGCTAAACTTAACTCGCTGTCGCTAAATTGTATTCGCTGTCGCTACACTTATTCGCATGTTAAACGAAAAATCGCAAAATTTGTTAAATTTGAAGCTAAAACGGAAAATCGTAAAAGTTCCAAAATTTGTAAGTGCGTTCAATCCTGGACATAAGTGTCAAGTTGGCGAACAATTGAATGTTCAGAACTTCAGGAACGTTATTATTCAGGAACGTTATTGTGTTTCTGGCAGACCTTTTGCAGTATCATAGATGCTCTGACATCACAACACCCATATTCAAATAGAAATAAACAAAGTCAGTTGCCACATTTTAAGTAATTCGCGGAGGTTCAGCAGTATTTAGCAACCAGATTCTTACTAGAGGTTTAGTTCCTGCCGCAGACCCCGCACGGTACATAGTATAGTAGCGGGGTCTGGGGGATGTTTCCCTAGAAATGTTTGAAGTTTCAGAACACTAGGAACGCTAATTTAGGCATTCTGGAAAAAATTGTGCACTTCAGTCATATTTGAGGCTGATGATATGGCAGATGTACGCAGTTGCTTATAAAGTAACAAAATGAGTACTCGGCAGTGTTTCTTGCAGTATTCCCCAGTTCTCAAGTAGACTCTTTCAAAAACTTGTTACATGCTTTTAAAGCTCAACAATAAACTTGATTTTACAGTAGAATTCTGATCTTTCGAACCTCTAAGGGAACGGAAATTGGTTTGAAAATCTGGTACTTTGAAAAATCCGAGGTAAAATTACATTGCTTAACGGAGGATAGGTAAACAACTTAAGGTTGAACATTTTGAGAGGTTCAAAAAATTGAGGATTCATGCATGTTCATGATGTTCTACGCCAAGCTAAGATAGTTTTACTCTTCCATGCCACGGACCAACTGGATCACTCAAGCTCAAATAGCTTCTGTCTTTGCTGATAGAACTACTAATCCTAAGTGAATGAGAGAAGAAAAGTGTTCCGAACGCCACTTTGTCAGACGTTTTGTTTCAAAGAAATACACCAAAACCGAATGTTCCATTAAGTTTCCAGTCAAATTAAAATAAAATTCCTAAATTAAATCCGTGGATCTTGAATTTTGTAAGTGATATATCAAACACGAACGGCCGTGTTTAAACACATTTCCAAACAACGAAAATACGACGCGCAGCAGCGTATATTTGACGAACGTTGAGTTGAAATAGAATAAAGTTCTGCTATAGGCCATGTTCGATATCTCGATATTCTAACATGGCTCCCAGGGATTCGGGGCAAAATTATAAATTTTTAGAGCTTCTTTTGTCCCTCAGTTCCCAAAAGAGACTTAGACGCAAAGAAAACACCACCAAATATAGAAGTTTGACCTGAAGGCCTCGGAGCCATGTTACAATATTGAGATATCTAATCGGGCCAATCACGATCAAATATCCGCGAAGAGTCACAGTCACGAAGGCCTTTGTTTAAACTCGATGAATTATTAATGAGTTTGAGGATAGCTATTCAACCACCGATGGACTAGCATCATATCCAGGAAGGGAGGGGGGGGGGGGGGGGGGGGGGGAGGGGGTAGAAATACTCCTGGTGGCTCTATGCTACAGAAACAGAAATAAGCTCCGGCCTTATGGGCCACTGGCCTGACACAGAATTCACGTTTTGCTTTTAGAAAACGCACAGGTAACTGTCACGGACGCAGACGTTTTACCCACGGTAAATAAAGAATATTATTATTAATTCAAAATATTTCCCCTTTTCTGATTGGTTAAAATCACGCGCATAATTCACCTTAACTAGCTGCTGTTGAACAAATTTGAAAAGAATCTTTGTCATATTGAATCAATGACGTCAAAAGTGCAGCCCGCTGCAGATTATTGAACCACTGACCAATAAAAAGCTGGGAACGAGATCGTGTTACTTTTGGTGAACAGAAAAAGCAAAGAGAGAAATGGCGAAACTCCTTTAAGAATGGGGAAATATTTTGAAAGAAAAATAAAGCAATTATTGAATTCGGATTACGTAGGATATGAAGAATTTTGCAGTTCTCGGAGGGTGTTATCCACATCGGCCTTCGACCTCTGTGGATAACACCCTCCTTGATCTGCAGAATTCTTCATCTCCTACTCAGCCTCATTCAATAATTGCTTATTATCGAATAACGATCTTAAGCTATATTTTAAGTGCAGTGATGGAAAATAAATTAGCACACTACAAAGTTATTACTTCATCTTAGACTGTCAAAAGGAAAACTTCAACAGTGAAGCAAATGAAAACGGTTGCTTCAACTGAAGCCACTTTAGAAAATTAGTCCATTACCTGCAAACTGCTACCAGTTTCATCTGCTGTTAACTTCAAGTTTCCGATATGCAAATAAAAGAGACAACAATGCCGCCAGTAGGACTGCTTATTCCTGACAAGAACGACCAAAATGTCGTAGCGTATCTTTCGTTTTTTATTTTGATATATGAAACCATTTTTTTTGGCATTAAAACTAATAACATTTTAACCTTTCTTAAAACATAAAATTACCATTCAACGCAAATTGTCGTAGACCTTACCAAGCTATAGCAATTTAAGTTGGAACACGATCTTTTTCGTCCTCAGGCAGCCAAGTTCAGACTGCTCATAGTTTTATCAATAACATCAAAGAATGTGAGAAATAGATGGCATAGCACTGCCGGCCCTAAGATAGATGTGATGCTCGATTTCTGAGCCAAACATGGTGAAAGATCATGGCCGTGACGGAGTGCGGACGTATCTTTGAGTGCTCCGCCTTACTTCTTGAAAACCACTTTAAAGACACTATTTAGCTATGCCTGTGACAGTAGCTTCTTTAAAAAAAGAAAATGACAGCCTCAAGGATGAAATCGCCGCCCTTAAGCGAAGTTTGGAAGAGCTGCAGCAGTCTACCAAAGGACCTGATTCGCAAGCTTCCAATACCGGCGGAACAAGCCTCCGACAATGGCGGCGAACAACAACAACCTACTCGTTTGATTTCGGACGCTGAGACCCTAAGCACCCTGGAATTTTATGGGAAATCATACGACGATTTAAAGGCCCATTTTCAAACCGAGATCCGTTGCGCGCCGGGGTCATTTTTCATATATGAAAACATACGCCATTTTCGTCGCAGTTGTGGATTCGCTGTTATATCTTGTTCAATCTCTCTAATTAGCGCTTTCAAAATTCCATCGAGGATCATGTTACAGCAACAAACTATCGTAGTATCCATATCAGTAAATAGTTTCTAATTCTTACAAGTCAGACGGTGAAAAAGGTTATTTGAAAAGTCGATGCAGCCGAAAAAGCGGTCAAGAGGGAGGCCGAGTCTGCCCGGCTCGGCGAAGGTTATTAGACTTCGGGAGTCCGTGTAAAATTTATGGAGGGCAAGGAAAACTGCCATGGGCTTCCGCAACACTACAGACAGTGCGTTTGCAGAAATATTATTGCATTGCTCCCTTAATGGAACTAGAGAATCCGGGGAGATTGTTTCGAGGTGAGAATATGGCGAGGAGCGTGGCCACAGAAAGTACTCTAAGCGCACACAAAAATTCCATGCGCAGTCGGTGAAGGAAGAGAAAGCATACCCCTATTTCCCATTTCTCGTGGCCAAAATGTTGAAGGAGCGTTGCCTTCTGGAGGGAAGCTTTTCTCAGAAAACCGATGACAATGTCTTCAACCCAAAGCAGATTGCTCCCACCATTGGCATGAAGGCAGCACCCTCTACTGAGGAATTGATGAAAGGACCATCTCGTCTTGCTAAACCACCTTTGAAAAAGTGAAACAGTTCAACTGGGGAATTAGCTAATCATGAATAGTTTTTCCTCTAAAATAGTAGTATTACGCCTGTTAAGATAACACACATCCAAACATTGTTTCATGGTTAATATTTATAGCAACGTGTTTAATACCAGTGATCATAATGTGACTTTGTCCCTCTGGTACAGTTTTATTCCAGCTTCTTGTTGCATGAAGTATAATTGGTTTAAATTTTTTGAATCATAAAGTGGGTAGAAATTTACCCTCTTATTTAAACAACTAGCATGTAGTACTTCTATTGCAAAGTGTTGTAGATTGTTTCCTCCTCCACCTTACGAACCACCCCTGTAGATTGTTACCCTTTCTGAAAATCCCATAAAATGATTTAAATGTAGGCATTCTCCCCCTAGTACTCATATTTAAATGTGAGTGTTTTCAAGCTTGTTTGTAGAAAGTTGTGATCAAAGTTAGACATAAGCAAGACAAACTTTTCAACACTAGAATTTTTGTTATGTGCTCAAATAATCACCTTTGACAAAATATTATACCTTAGTAGGGTCTGCCAGGTTATGCTGGCATAATTTTGAGCATAATACTATATATGGAGCATCAGGCATAATGCTGCCATAATACTAATATTTTTGGAGCATAATGCCTCTGTTTCTAAAAACTTTGAGAGGTGTATGCAAAGTTTGCCAGCAACTCGCCCTAGAATGTACAAAGTTGATGAAAGTGGCAATATTTTTGGAACTTGATACCTTATACTGGTAGCAAGCGCATGCGGCCAGGCTTCCGAGCTTGTATATAGTTCATGGATTTGCATTATTGGCACTTGCTCATGAAATGTTTAACTGAATAGTTATTGTCTAACATTTCTTTCAAAATTGGAAGACTGGGAATATTTATTAATAGGTATGAACCTATGGTGGGTGGGGTTGAAGTGCCATTTTAGTCCGGCATAATTTGAGCGTAATACCTCCAGCCGATCATAATTTTGAGCATAATACCCTGGTTTCATGGGTGACGCCCAAAAGCATAATACTCTATTTTTCGAGCATAATCCGGCAGACCTTATACCTTAGTGTAGGAGGTTCTCCAGAAATATAATATATTACCCATTTCATTGTTTTACCAAAAAGGAAAAGGCATTACAGGATGTAACTTCAGCATTTTATTTCCTTACAGTTAATTTAGTCATTTTACTCAAATATTCCTTGTTTTTTCATCAAGCATAGAATACACTAGTTCATATGAAAGTGAAAAAAAATGGGAGTACTTCTTGTTTTCATAAACTACTTGGCTGTTCCTGTATCCCATGTATTGACCATCTGCTGATGGATACATTCTTATTGACAATACTGCACATGAGGGCACTACCCTCCTATTACCCCGGCCGAGTTTGCCAAACCTCCACAGAACAAACTGTCTATAGGCAGCTTTCCTGAAACTCTCCATGGAGAAATTGAAATCATCTGCCCGGATATAACATCGAGCCTTGATGCAAACTTCAAGAATGTCCCTGTCAAGGCAGATATTGTTGAATGCCGGAAATCTTGTAATACAGGCCACCCTCTTACAACAAACATTTTCGATTTCATTTGGCATTGGTCTACATACATTACATTTGCACCACTCGGGAGAAGTGTCACCAGGAGGGGGTGGGGGAGGAGGAGGAGCATTCTTTTTTTGAAGAAGATTTTTGGCAAAGTCTAAGCTTCCTCTTCCCATAGCCAAAACATTTCTCAGAAGGTATGCCATGTCTTCTCTTTGAAGAGGGGCAAGAAATTCCTGTGTAAAAGAAATTATAAAAAATCAATCAACTTTCTTGTTTCCAGGATTTGTACCTAAATACCTTTGCATCTCCACCTCATTTTTTTTTCAAAACTGACCGGCTAAGTTAGAACAGTTTGTGACTGCAATGCTACCTCGTTAACTGAGGTGCCCATAGCTAGTGAGAGTACATAGTGTGCCTGTGGATAAATTAAAAAATTCCCTCCACCTGGGTCTTAGTAATGGATCCTGGGCTATGAATGATGTAGTTTGAAGGCGAGTATGGCGAACACTATTGTCAATCATTGTGCATGGATAGCATGTCAAAAATTAGAAGACGTTTCATTAGAATGAGATACTACTTTCTTTGGGTAAGTAATTCCATGTAAGCTCATTGCATCAAGTTCTTATGCAATTTGTAAGATTAAGTTTATACACTTGTACACACCTCGATTTGAGTCGCAGCGGATTGAACTTCTCTTGCAAACTGTACTTCTCCATCGGTATCAATAGCTTCATGTTCGGTTTCTTGGGTATTCTCACGAACCTAGGCAAAATACGTTGCAATGTTAAACGTGATAAAGCTTCGAATTTTTCGTGTTTCGATAAATGTACTTATTAAAAGCTGTGAGCGACCGCAGTTACCTTGTTCTTTCATTTCGAAAGAGGACATCCGCACCGAGCCGGGCAATTTTTGTTCGCCGCTTTGCACGGACAGAAACCCTGACCTTTCTTTCGGGCACAGGCACCTTTACAATTGCATATCATCTGCAAGAACAAGCGAAGAGAAAATTTTTACGCCAAAAAATTACAGGGAAGAATTTTCCACAATTTGAATCAACATCAAATGGTTGCAGCGATCTACCTCTTCATCTTCCACAATCTCCTCTTCTGCATCGCCCTCCGCATCGATTGTTGACCCATAAGCGTTGAATCTCACATGCAAATCAGCAAATCAATAGATTCGTCTGTTTCCATAATGAAACTGTCTTTCTTGAAAGGAAAAAAGTCCGTATTTGCTCGCGATGAATCTCCTCGCACCTCGTGTTCTTGTATCGTGTTTGGAAAAGACCGGGCGACAGGATTACAATAGTGGACCAATCAGAGTTCGCCATTTAACAATAGAGCGATTCCAAAAAAAAAAAAAAACAAAAACAAAAACAACGACTGCAAAGGATCTCGGATGAAAAATGGGCCTTTTAAGAGGGCAGAATCTGCGGATAGCCTTAAACAACTCTGGTCGCGCCTAAATTTGCTGTCATCCAGAGTTGAACAGATCGGAGATTCAATCGAACAACTGCAGAGGTATAGTTTCCAGTACAACATTAAAATTATTGGTCTTCCCGAAAGCGAATTGCAAGAATCGGCCTCTAAAACTGTCTCCCTGTGTATCAATCTTTTCAAAGCCGCTGGAATCGAAATCTCAAATCAAGACACTGATATCGCTCATCGTATTCCTACAAGAACTGCCACTTCTGGTCCTCGACCAATTGTCTGTAAATTCACAAGAAGAATTGTGAAAGAGCAAGTAATGCATTCACGAAAGGAAGTCTGTAAAGTGCCGGCCACTTCGATCGGACTACCGTCCAGTCATTCTCTGGAAAACGTCAGATTATTTGATCACCTTACTCCCCTGCTTCAACAACTCTTGGCGGATTCAAAGAAATTTCAGAAAAGAAATGGCTTCAAGTTCTGCTGGGCCAAGAACTTTGTTATTTATCTTCGACGAACGGATGTTTCTCGCCCGATCCAAATCAAGTGCCACAACGATCTTGTAAACTTTGCAAATCAGGAGGGTTTACCCATGAGCTAAGTACCTTCCACAAGTTCCTAAGTAATTTAATACACTAACCTAGCTGAACTTAGCCGCTACTATGATGGCAGACGAGTTACATTTGGAATCTTTCTTTCCATTTAATCATTTAGATGATAGTTCTTTTAATCTAGCACTGTATGAGATATCCCATGGCCCTTTAAACTTCAACAGCAATCGTCTTGAAACACTATTATTTAATCCTATAGAACAACCTGAGTTATCTAACTCACTTTCCAGTTATTTAAATCCTGATTCTAATTTTATAGCTGGTGTGCCCTCAAGTAGTTACTTGGCCGAGGATGATATAAATAGTCGAGTAGCTCCTCTTAGCAACAAAATAAATTTTTCTATTATGCACTTAAATGCCCGTAGTTTGCTAAAAAAATCTAGACCAATTGAATTTAATGCTTGGAAGTCTCAAAAAATCTTTCTCTGTGATCGGTATTTCAGAAACGTGGCTGACAGATTGCACTGCAGAGCTGGTTAATATCACCGGATACAGTTTTATTTCAAACCATCGCAAATCCAAAACTGGTGGTGGAGTAGGCATTTATTTACACAATGACCTCCAATACAAACTTCTAAATGAATGCAAATTGTCAGATCCAGAGGTAATTGAGTCTTTGTTCGTGGAGATTACAGTTCCTCATGGGAAAAACATTATTGTTGGATGTGTGTATAGACCACCAAACCAAAACACGGCTTTGTTTCTAGACAAATTGAATGACATTCTTTCTTACATTTCTAAGGACAACAAACAATGCTATGTTATGGGTGACTTCAACCTTGACCTTCTCCAGTACAATCATCATACACCAACTCAAGAATTTATCGACGCTTTATTCTCGTTTGCTTTTTTTCCTCTCATCTCCAACCCAACGCGCCTCACCTCTTATTCTGCAACTCTAATTGATAATATATTCACAAATAATCTTTCACAAAATGTTTTAAATGGTGTTGTCCTAAACGATTTATCCGATCACCTCCCGGTTTTTGCTTATTTTTCTGGCCTAACCTTGACACGCGTTGGAGAAAATAAAGCATTTACACACAAGTTTACTGACGAAAACTTGCGCAAATTCAACGAAAATGTTTCAAACACAAACTGGTCCTCACTTCTCGACGAAGATCCCAATATAGCTTACAATAATTTTATAGATGAATACTCGAGAATCTACAATGCCTGCTTCCCTTTAAAGGCCATTAAAGGTAAGTTTCTGAACAACCGCAGCTCCCCTTGGATCAGCCCTGGACTTTTAAAATCTATTAGCAAAAAAACCCGACTGTATAAAAAATTTATTAGATCACCCTCTTTATCCAATGAACGAATCTATAAAACCTACAAAAATAAACTGAACCATCTAATTCGTCTCGCAAAACGTAAATACTATGATACTAGGTTCGAGAGCGCCAAACATGACCTAAGAACAACTTGGAAATTGCTTAATGAGGTTATAAATAAACGTAAATGTAGAGCACCTTTTCTCTCATCATTTGAATCTGAAGGTAAAACAATAACGGATCCCGAGGAAATTGCTGATAAATTTTGTAAATACTTTACTAACATTGGTCCCAACTTAGCTGGTACAATACGCGACGTTAATTCCTCTGCTAGTTCTTTTATTAGTGATGTTAATCTTCCTCCTATCCCCCCCCGGGCATCCCCCCGGTCCGGGGGGTACTCCCTTATTTGGGCTATACGGGGACGTGCCGCTAGATAGGGTATGGTTTTTTGGCCTCCCTGTCGTAAACAGGGTATACAATTCGACTTGCTTCTGTCCTAAACAGGTTAGAACCTGTCCTAAACAGGGTATATTTTTTCGAGCCGAGAGACTTTAACCCAGACTGCGAGCAGTCTCTTTCTTTTCTTAGCCTGCGGCGCGGAGCCTGCGAGAAGTCGAAAGAGCATGCGATCGAGCGGCAGAAAAGCGACGCATTTTTTTCCTGATTTGTGCAATATCAACTGAGTAAACCGACATATGGTAGGTATAGTTTCTTTGTCTTGGATAACGTGATGAAAGAAAGATGTTACTGTGTCGCGCAGACGTGAGGGATCCTGCTGGTATATATATTGTTTAGGGATATTTTTCTCTGTAAAAGCTCTATCAAAATAAAATTAACCTCAAAAATAAGTTCCTCTTATTCATTATACAAAAATTGAAAAAATCATTCCTCTTTGATTTGCTATTAAAAAAAAATCGCCCTTCTAAAGATGCAATAACGACATTTTGCCACGCTATTTTAGAACTTAATGCTTGACAGCTTTTTGTTTAGTTCAAGTGTAGATATAGAGACGCAACAACGTGGTTTTAGACGCTTCGAGCATGATTTCTTCAGTTTGAATGACTTATTAAACAGTGTAAATTCCTGTAAAGCCAGCGAGTGTGCACTTTGTCGCTTGTCCTAAACAGGGTCTTAAAATGGAGGTTGTAGTCCTACACAGGGTAGGGTTTTAAGCGTTTTTTTTGTCCTAAACAGGGTCAGGATTTCAAACCCTCGGCGGCACCCCTGTACCCAAACATTGGTCAAGTACCCCCCTCCCCCCCCCCCCCGGGCTCCTATCACCCTGAAACCTACCAACCCGGCTGAGCTGGAAAGCATTTGTAGCATGTTTGCCTCGGGGAAGGCCCCCGGCTATGACGATATTTCAATGCGTATAATTAAGCACTCATTTCACTTGATCTCCGCACCTCTGACTAACATCACAAATCTGTCTTTACAAAAAGGCACCTTTCCTAATAAACTAAAACTTACTAAAGTGATTCCAATTTACAAGGCAAAAATCCTAGTCTTTTCACAAACTACAGACCTATTTCTTTGTTGTCCGACTTTTCAAAATTTTTTGAAAAAGTAATGTACAATCGAATAACTGAATTCGTCGAGCAATATAATATATTATACCACTGCCAGTTTGGATTTCGGAAAAACTATTCAACGTCCCATGCTTTAATTCATCTGATAAATAAAGTCTCTTCGGCAATTGACCAGCGCGAAACCACTGTAGGTGTTTTTCTAGATCTCTCCAAAGCTTTTGATACTCTTGACCATCAAATTTTATTTACCAAGCTGGAGCACTATGGCATCCGTGATGTGGCTCTGCAGTGGATTAAAAGCTACTTTTCTTGCCGTCGGCAATTTGTCCAAATTAATCAAACATGTTCTTCAACGCAGACCATTAAGTGTGGGGTTCCTCAAGGATCCATCCTAGGCCCTTTATTCTTCATATTATACATAAATGATCTTCCTAGAGCTTCTAAATTAACTGAACTTCTGCTTTTTGCTGACGATACTAGTATCTTTCTCTCACACTCTAATCCAAAGTACTTGGAGAATGTGCTTAATAATGAGTTACTAAATATTGATGTTTGGTTAAGATGCAATAAGCTCTCGATTAATACCCAAAAAACTAATTATCTTATATTTAGTCCGAGTCAGAGGAGAGTCAATCACAGTTTTTCTCTCTCCTTTGGAGGTCAGCCTCTAACCCAAAGTAATGTAACTAAATTTCTTGGAGTGTATTTAGACGAACACCTTACCTGGAAACATCACATAAACTTTGTTTGTAAACAAATCGCTAAATCAGTTGGTATTTTATCCAGGACGCGTTTCTATTTATCCTGTAAGACTAAACTCATGCTGTATTATACATTAATTTATCCATATATTACTTATTGTAACTCTACGTGGTCGTCCACTTACGTATCTAATTTAAACAGAATTTATTCTTTACAAAAGCGGGCGGTGCGAGCTGTTACAAATTCAGAATATCGAGCACATACTGCTCCTCTTTTTACCAAACTGAAAATTTTAGACATCTTCCAAATCAATACCCTCGATATTGCTAAATTCATGTTCTGCTACCACAATAATCTACTGCCTCCACTTTTCCTCAATCTGTTTATGACAAACAGTCAAGTCCATAAATATGACACAAGAACAGCTGGTAATTATCGTGTGCATCCCTGTCGTACGAACATCAAGAAATTCACTATTCTTTACCAAGGACCTAAGGTCTGGAACTGTCTTCCTGCCTCTATTACCAATTTGTCAAGCTTTCCTACGTTTAAAAACAAAGTGCTAGAGTTTTTACTAAAATAGTTTCTGAGTTAGTTTCTGCCGCACTCCTTCGCAGCCCTTATCTTGTTTAATATTGTGATGTCGAGGTGGCCTCTCCTATAAGCCTGGTGGTTTCTTGAGGTCTCCTCGCCTAACAACTTGCTGTATATTATTATTGTTATTATTATTATTTATTTTATTTTTTTTTTTTTTAATCTGTTGTAATATAAAGGCAAATAAATGATGATGATGATGATGATGATGAACATGTTCCGCAGTATGTCCATGATAGCGTGTCGAATGTGTCTCACTTTCCAACAGTAAATTACTGGGTTTAAAGATGAGTTAAGGTGAATGAGAGTCACTGAGAAAAGAAAAGATCTTTTTAAAGCGATATTCGGTCCGTTGGTTTCAATGACGGCTACACTGATCAAGGAAGGCAAATAACAGACCACAAACGTCACGTATACGTAGAATACACTGACTGCAGTTTTGACGAAGCGAGCAAAGTGCGTCAATTCGTCATTCTGTGCTTCTTGTTGTACTTGCAGAGACTGAATCTGATTCTTGTGGAGTTGTACAGTTAAGTAAATTTTGATGTTAACTATTGCTGTAAGAACGAGCGAAACAATTCCGAGAAGAAAGTCCACAAGAAAGTAGATATCGTATGCAGTCCATGAAATCATCGAGGAAAAAAACACACTAAGCAGCCATAGTGAGATCACCACAACAACAACGTGCTTGTGAGTCACAACTTCCTGATATCTGAGATGAAGATGAATTACCAAGAATCTGTCAACAGTTAATAATGACGGTAAATATCATATATGCCATACAGTGGGAGTTGTTTTGTTGTAACCATTTTGCCAGAAGTGAGGTGTAAAAAGGTTGACTCAATAAACCAACACCAACATCAGAAACAGCAAGACTCAGGAGCAATGTCTTTCAAGTCTTTGGCAACGATGAAGTCTTTCTTATGGCGTGGATTGTTAACATGTTCAACATGATGGCGGTAAAGGACAGAAAACTGTTAAAGACACAATTAGCGATGTAAGTCGAACGAAGCTCTTCGACTTCGGAGATTTTGGGGTAATCACGTGGCAGTATTTCACAGGACATTTTCTCCACAAACACCTGAAGTCTCCTTAGTGTCCAAGCATTTGTCTATAGCCTTGTTCTGATATGCCGTCGACTAACTGCGAAGTAGTCACAGGTTGCAACTGACAATGTTCGTCGATCTATTCCAGTCGGTCTCCGGCGCATCTGCGTTTGCTGGATCCCCGACGTACTCAAATTGGTCTGAAATGCAAATCTGTAAAGTATGGAATTGTGGGAAAAATCGCGTTGTTATGTCATACGTTGCGTCCGCAGATGGCGCAGTCCAGATGATGTTCACATACAAAGTGGTGATTTTTAAGCAATAGATGTAACGCATTGTTTCAGTGAATAAGTACTATATGAATAGAAACAGTCGCAAGGCATATAGCCGATTAAGGATGGTACCTACCTTTGTCAATGCGCACATGTTCTGAACAATACGCAAGACATGGTTTCAGATATCTTGAGGTAGATCAGTACCAGTAATGCACACGATCATTTCCTTATGACATTGATCAAAGTTTCTTTTATAGAACCTCTTTGGAAACTCGCTTTTCCGAATTTTGTTTTTATGAAACACAATTCAATTTTTTGGGAGAAATGAGAATGCTTTCTTCATCGTATCCACGGACATTTCTCCGAGAGGATCGCATAAGGGATGTTTCGCGAGGCTAAGAGAGTCTCCTTCCTTAACAACCAACTGGCTCACTTTGGCTGTTCTTAATTAAGGCAAGCCACTCAGCAAACGAAGTCAATTAAGTACTCTAAAGCATGCCACTCCAGACATTTTGTTGTCATAAACTGAACTAAATGCTAGTTCTTCTAAATTAAGTTATAACACAAAGTAAACGAGGTATTTCCAGAACAAGTAATTACAGCAATGAACAATAGCATCACTCCAAGTGACTAGTGTTACGATTGCTGTGTTCCGCGATTTCTAAACCGTGGCATGTTCCGCAGTATCAGCAGTATGTCCATAATAGCGTGTCGAATGTGTCTCATCTTCCAGCAGTAAATGCGGACTGGGTTCAGTGATGAGTTAAGATAAACAAGAGTCCACGAGAAAAGAGAAAATCTCTTTAAAGAGAGACTGGGGCCGTTGGTTACAAAGGTGACCAAACCAATGAAGAAAGGCAAATAACAAATCAAAAACACGAGATATACGTAGAAAACACCAACTACAGATTTAATAAGGCTAGCAAAATTTGCCATCTCGCCACTCTCTGCTCCTTCTTGTACTTGCTGGGTCTGAAACTGATTCTTATGGCGTTGCACTGCTACATAAATTCTGATGTAAACCACTGTCGTAACGAGAAGACCAATAACTCCTACAAATAACAAAGCAAGTGTAGCAATATCAAGCGAAGTCCGGAACATCGCTAAGGGAAGAATCACACTAAGCGACCATAACGAGATCACCACAGCAACAACATGCTTGTGAGTCACAAGTTCCTGATATCTGAGATGAAGATGAATTGCCAAGAATCTGTCAACACTCTCAGCCACAACACCTAAGAAGGAGGCGAAGAAAAACACACATCCAATGACCTCAAAAATCATATCGGTGTTACAGTCGGGGCTGTTTTTTTGTAATAATTTTACTAGAAGTGAGGTGTACAATCGTTGACCCAACAAGCCAACACCAACATCAGAAACAGCAAGAGTCAGGAGCAATGTTTTTAAGGTCTTTGGCAACGAGGAAGTTTTTCGTAACGCGTGGATTGTGACAATGTTCAACATGATGGCGGTGTAGGATAGAAAACTGTTGAAGACACAATTGGCGATGTAAGTCGAACGAAGGTCTACAAATTCGACGACACTGGGGTTGATCTCTAGCAGCAATTCACAAATTGCTTTCTTCATCGTATCCACGGACTTTTCTTCGACGTGACCAAGAAGTTTGACATAAAAGATGTTTCGCGAGGCTAAGAGAGTTTCCTTCCTTAACACCACAACTTTGGCTGAAAAGATTCCTGTTCTTAATTAAGCCAAGCCTCTCAGCAAACGAAGTTAATTAGTATTCTAAATCATGCCACTCCAGACATTTTGTCATAAACTGTAGTAAATACTAGTTCTTCTTAATTAAGTCATAACACCAAGTAAACAAAGCGTTTCCAGAACAAGTCAATTCAGGGTGTTTTGTTATCATAAAAAAACCAGTTGAAACTGAGAGCAAATTAACCATGATGAAGAATTCATACGTCAGTCTTGAACTTTCTAATAACTTATTAGAATGAAACCAAGACATAAAACGTCACTGCCTTGACAGCCGGTTTTATTAAAACAAGCCCACGTGTTTCCAAAAATCATAAGGAAAACTGGCCCGAAAATGAACATTTTAGGCCCGTTAAATTGGATATCGTTATTCCACCAAACGAATCGCAGATCCTTGGTAACATGCTGGATTGAACAAAAGTTAGCACGAGGGCAGGAAAATTTCCCATACTTAGTTAATATTGCCCTGAAGGTAAAACAACACGGAAATGTCTTAAAAACTCGTTTAGTTTGTTTATTAATGGTACACCTGTTATTAAGGGCTTACCGTTTCATGTGTTGCACGCAAAGAATGCTGGTCAAAAAGGATGGCTGATACCGCTGCCAACAGGAACACATTGTCCAAGAGCATTAGCAATACAAGAAGAACAACACCTGATAAAATGGTATATATTGCATTAGTTTTTAACACCGATTATGTGTCAATCAAATAGTGAACGTTCTGTTATCTGGTCACTTGAGATTTATCAATCCATCAACCTAACGGTGGTTAACAAAAAGTTCTAGCATTTTTTCAGCACTTCTACTTTGATAGGTCAACATGACCATCTTTTTTAGCTATCACTTGACTAATCCCCACGGTCACAAAACAAATCCCCAATAATTCAAGTTGGCGAACAATTGAATGTTCAGAACTTCAGGAACGTTAATTTAGGCATTCTGGCAGACCCTTTGCAGTATCATAGATGCTCTGACATCACAACACCCATATTCAAATAAAAATAAACAAAGTCAGTTGCCACATTTTAAGTTATTCGCGGAGGTTCAGCAGAATTTAGAAACCAGATTCTTACTAGAGGTTTAGTTCGTGCTGCAGGGTACATAGCACGTAGCGGGGTCCGGGGGTGTTTCCCTGGAAAACTTTTGAAGTTTCATAACACACCAGGAATGCTAATTTAGGTATTCTAGCAGAAATTGTGCACTACAGTCATATTTGAGGCTGATAAAATGGCAGATGTACGCAGTTGGTTATAAAATAAGAAAATGAGTACTCGGCAGTGTTTCTTATAGTATTCCCCAGTTCTCATACATTATTTCAAAACCTTGTTACATGCTTTTAAAACACAACACTGGGAAACTTGATTTTACAGCAGAATTCTAATTTTCGAACCTCCAAGGGAAACAAAATATGGTTTGAAAATCTGGCAGGTTGAAAAATCCGGAATAAAATTACATTGCTCAATTGAGGAGAGGGAAACAACTTAAGGTTCAAGATATTGAGAGGTTCAAAAAATTGAGGGTTCATGCATGTTCATGATGTTCTACGCCAAGCTAGGACAGTTTTACTTTTCCATGCCACGGACCAACTGGATCACTCAAGCGCAAATAATTTCTTTCTTTGCTGATAGAACTACTAATCCTCAGTGAATGAGAGCAGAAAAGTGTTCCACATGTCACTCCGTCAGATGTTTTGTTTCAAAAAAATACACCGAAACCGAATGATCCATTAAGTTTCCGGTCAAATTGGAATAAAGTTGCTAAATTAAATCCGTGGATCTTGAATTTTGTAAGTGATATATCAAACACAAAAGACCGTGTTTGAGCACATTTCCAAACAACAAGAAGAGAGCTGAAAACACCACGCGCAGAGGAGTATTTTTGACGAACTTTGAGGTGAAATGAAATCTTAAACAGTTCTACTTATTTACAAATTGGCCATGTTCGATATATCAATACTCTAACAAGGCTCCGAGGCTTTCGGGTCAAAATTGCGAATTTTCAAAATTTCTTTTGTCTCTCAATCCCCAAAGGAGACTTGATGAAGAAGTTTGTCCTGAATGCTCGGAGCCATGATAAAATATTGAGATATCGAATGTGGCCAATCACGATCAAACATCCGAACAGCGTCACAGTCACGAGGTCCTCTGTTTAAACTCGATGAATTATTTATGAGTTTGAGAATAGCTATCCAACCAGCGATGGACTAGCATCCATCAAGGGGGGAGTAGAAATACTTTAAGTCGCTTTATGCTACAGAAACAGGGATGAGTTCCGGCCTTATGGTCCACTGGCCTGACGAAGAATTCACGTTTTGCTTTTACAAAACAGAGAGGTAACCGTCACTGGCGTGAGTGTCAGGTGAATTAGGCAAGCATTCTGTCTGTGAAAACTTAAAAGACTGCCAATAACATGGCGGACGTTTTACTCACGGTAAATAAACAATATTATTATTCATTCAAAATATTTCCCATTTTCTGATTGGTTAAAACCACACGCATAATTCACCTTAACAAGCTGCTGTTTACCAAATTTGAAGAGAATCTTTGTCATATTGAACCAATGACGTCAAAATTGCAGCCCGCTGCAGATTAATGAACCATTGAGCGAAAAAAACTGGGGACGAGGTTGTGTTATTTTTGGTGAGCAGAAAAACAAGGAGCGAATTGGCGAATCTCCTTTAGGAACGAAGAAATATTTCGAATGAATAACAAAGCAATCATTGAATTCGGCTTTAGTAGGATATGAAGAATTCTGCAGATCTCGGAGCATGTTATCCACCTCGGCCTTCGGCCTCTGTGGATAACACCCTCCTTGATCTATAGAATTCTTCATATCCTATTCAGCCACATTCAATAATTGCTACAGTATCGAATAACGATCTTAAGCTATATTTTAAGTGCACTGATCGAAAATAAATTACCACGTTCACGGTTATTAGTTCATCTAAGACTGTCAAAAGGAAAACTTCAACAGTGAAGCAAATGAAAACGGTTGCTTAAACTAACGCCACTTAGAAAATTAGTCCATTGTACACCTGCAAACTGCTATCAGTTTCATCTGCTGTTAAATTCTAGTTTCTGTTATGCAAATAAGAGAGACAACAATACGGCCAATAGAATTGCTTATTCTTGACAAGAACGACAAAAATGTCGCAGCGAATCTTTCATTTTTATTTTTAAATATGAAAAAACTTTTTCAGTAATATTTTTAAGTTTCTTAAAACATAAAACTACCATTCAACGCAAATTGTCGCAGACGTTACCAAACTATATCAATTTAAGTTGAAACACGATTTTTTTCGTCCTCAAGCAGCCAAGTTCAGCCTGCTCATAGTTTTATCAATAAAAGCAATGAATGTGAGAAGTAGATGGCATAGCACATCCGGCCCTAAGACAAATGTGATGCGCGATTTACAAGCCAAGGCATGTTCCGCAGTATGTCTATGATAGCGTGTCGAATATGTCTCATTTTCCAACAGTAAATTACTGGGTTTAAAGATTGAGTTAAGGTGAATGCGAGTCACTGAGAAAAGAGTAAATCTCTTGAAAGCGATATTCGGTCCGTTGGTTCCAACGACAGCCACACTGATAAAGTAAGGCAAATAACACACCATGCCACAAACGTCACGTATACGTAGAATACACTGACTGCAGTCTTGATGAAGCGAGCGAAATGCGCCATTTCGTCAGTCTGTGCTTCTTGTTGTCCTTGCAGAGACTGAATCTGATTCTTGTGGAGTTGTACAGTTAAGTAAATTTTGATGTTAACTATCGCTGTAAGAACGAGCGAAACAACTCCGAGACGAAGCTCCACAATATAGTAAATATCGTAAGCAGTCCATGAAATCATCGAGGAAAAAACACACGAAGCAGCCATATTAAGATCACCACAACAACAACACGCTTGTGAGTGACAAGTTTCTGATATCTGAGATGAAGATGAATTGCCAAGAATCTGTCAACAGTCTCAGCCACAACACCAAAGAAGGAAGCCACGGAAAACACATTAATAATGACGGTAAATATCATATATGCCTTACAGTCGGGGTTGTTTTGTTGTAACCATTTTACCAGAAGTGAGGTGTAAAAAGGTTGAATCAATAAACCAACACCAACATCAGAAACAGCAAGACTCAGGAGCAATGTCTTTAAAGTCTTTGGTAAAGACAAAGTTTCTCTTATGGCGTGGATTGTTTTTGATACCCCGATTTTTACGCACGGGTACGGCTAGCGCCATTTTGAATTCATTAAATGATGACGTGATCGCGTCCTTCCCGTAAAAGCTACACGTTTTCCCGGGGTAATCAGTGGTCTACACGTGAGTTCGCTCCGGGTAAAAATGGAGAAACGGGTAGGTTTTTATGGTCTTTATCTTTGCTTATTAGACTAGAATCGTATCCAGATTCTTGCATAAATACTTGTTTTTCTGATTTAAAGCGATTTGGGGCTGCGAAAAAGTTTTCTTGAGGTACAAATGTGGAGAAATTTTTGCCTGTCAAATAACGTGCTGCTTTCCAAAACACGCGTGAGTGAGGTGCAGTCTCTTCGCTAAAGTTTAGTTGAGGCACAATTCAAATAGATTTAAAATGCAATGGACCATAAACCACGATAAAAAACATCTAAATTCAAATTCAATACTTAATGTTGACTTGAATAGATACTTCTTGACTTTTTTGGCTTTTTGATAGAAGTAAACGAGGCTTCTTCCATTTTTGAGTCGAAGACATATTTGCAGTATATTGTATGAAAAAGAAAAGGCAATTAAATCTGATAGAAAAATATTTTTCGGCCAATTTCAGACCTTGTTCAGATGGCATAGGAAACACGATATAGCCCTTGTACTTTTGCGCAGATCGTACCTGGTGTCACCCGGTGATGTATCTTAAGTTTGATTGGTTTCCCGTGTAGCCGAGTACGGGTACGGGTAATCCTACCCGTATCCGTACCCGAAACCGGGGTATCTTAAGGTCTCTAATGTTCAACACGATGGCGGCGTAGGACAGAAAACTATTAAAGACACAATTAGCGATGTAAGTCGAACGAAGCTCTTCAATTTTGGAGATTTTGGGGTAATCATGTAGCAAAAATTCACAGGACATTTTCTCCATTAACACCTGAAGTCTCACTAGTTTCTAAGCGTTTGTCTAAATCCTGGTTCTGATATACCGTCGACCTAACTGCCAAGTAGTCACCTACAACTGACAACGTTCGGCGATCTCTTCTAGGTGGTCTCGGGCGCATCTGCGTTTGCTGGATCCCCGACGTACTCAAATTAGTGTGAAATGCAAATCGAATTAGCGCAATTCAAAATCATTCCATCTCCAAAGTATGGAATTGTGGGAAAAACGAGTTATTATGTCATATGTTGCGTCCGCAGATGGCGCAGTCCAAGGATGTTCTCATACGAAGTGGGGATTTTTAAGCAATAGATGTAACGCATTGTTTCAGCGAATAAGTACTACATGAATAGAAACAGTCGCAAGGCATATAGCCGATTAAGGATGGTACCTACCTTTGTTAATGCGTACACGTTCTGAACATCACGCAAGACATGGTTTCAGATATCTTGAGGTAGATCTGTAGCAGTAATGCACACGATCATTTCCTTATGACATCGATCAAAGGTTCTTTTATAGAACTTCTTTGGAAACTCGCTTTTCCGAATTTGTTTTTATAAAACACAAGTCAATTTTTTGGGAGAAATGAGAATGAGTGATGTTAGCTGTCAAATTGAAATGAAACTGCCATTGCATATATGCGCGGCGTTTAAAGTTACTGATCCATTAAAACCAAGAAGGAAAATGTCAATGGTCTCTGTCTGTGTGTGGATACTGTCTATTGACCAAGCTCATATATTTTGTTAAAACGTAAAAACCTATCTTACATTATTTTTGGATTTTTTGGACGTGTTAAACAAGATCTCAGTAAGAATGCAACGGAAAAAAATTCCTTAACTAGATACTAAGGACGTTGAACAAGACCAAGTTAGTGCCTGCATACAACAAATGTCAAGACTAAATTTGTTTTATATTTTCGAAACAAAAACAAAGAAACAAAAACAAAACCATGTCTTCATAAAGTCGCTTAGTATTTTAATCGATGACAAGTCTCATGTACTGCGCATGTGGCGTGCGCAACAGACGCGTTTCCTGTAGGAGCACATTTGTTTAGGGGAATCAATACCAAATGAAGTGAAACTCACACTAACTATGAATTCATGATCCATTAACTATGAAGCAAAGCTTAGGCCAAAGAGAAACATTTTTTTTGAAGGATTAAAATATATCTAATACTCAAAACAAATCTAACCCAAGTAAGAAAATTTCGATCTCAGGTTTATTCACATTACTATCTACTTCACAATTACTGTAGAGGAAAAAAGCAATGAAAAATTATAACAAATTACATCGATGTTCTAACCATGTACGAAAACAGTTTAAAAGGGAGAAAATGGTAAGAAATTCTATGGAAAATTTTAAACTACTGTTCATGGCAAGTGATTTGCGATTTCTTTACACTTTCGCCGGTCAGGTTAGAAAGTTAATAATAGGCTTCTGAATGTTGTCTAATCTAAAAGAAGTAAATTGCAGCAATGAACAATAACAACACTGCAAATGACTGATCTTAAGATAAGTGTGTTCCACGATTACTGAACCGTGGCATGTTCCGCAGTATGTCCATAATAGCGTGTCGAATGTGTTTCATCTTCCAGCAGTAAATTACTGGGTTCAGTGATTAGTTAAGATAAACAAGAGTGCGCGAGAAAAGAAAAAATCTCTTTAAAGAGAGACTGGGCCTGTTGACAGCAAAGGCGACCAGACCGATAAAGAAAGGAAAATAGCAAATCAAAAACACGAGATATACGTAGAAAACACAAACTGCAGATTTAATAAGTCTAGCAAAATTTGCCATCTCGCCACTCTCTGCTCCTTCTTGTACTTGCTGGGTCCGAATCTGATTCTTGTGGCGTTGCACTGCTACATAAATCCTGATGTAAACCACTGTCGTAACGAGAAGACCAACAATTCCTACAAATAAAACAAGTGCAGAAATCTCAAGCGAAATCCAGAACATCGCTAAGGGAAGAAGCACACTAAGCGACCATATTGAGATCACCACAGCAACAACACGCTTGCGAGTCACAAGTTCCTGGTATCTGAGATGAAGATGAATTGCCAAGAATCTGTCAACACTCACAGCCACAACACCAAAGAAGGAGGCAACGAAAAACACACTTCCAATGACCTTAAAAATCCTATAGATGTTACAGTCGGGGTTGTTTTTCTGCAATAATTTTACAAGAATTGAGGTGTACAATGGTTGATCCAACAAACCAACACCAACATCAGAAACAGCAAGGCTCAGGAGCAATGTTTTTAAAGTGTTTGGCAACGAGGAAGTTTTTCTTATGGTGTGGATTGTGACAATGTTTAACATGATGGCGGTAGAGGATAGAAAACTGTTGAAGACACAATTGGCGATGTAAGTCGAACGAAGGTCTGCAAATTCGCGACATTGGGGTAGAACTTTAGCAGCAGCAATTCACAAAATGCTTTCTTCATCGTATCCACGGACGTTTCTCCGAGAGGATCGCATAAGGGATGTTTCGCGAGGCTAAGAGAGTCTCCTTCCTTAACAACCAACTGGCTCACTTTGGCTGTTCTTAATTAAGCCAAGCCCCTCAGCAAACGAAGTCAATTTAGTACTCTAAAGCATGCCACTCCAGACATTTTGTTGTCATAAACTGAACTAAATGCTAGTTCTTCTTAATTAAGTTATGACACAAAGTAAACGAAGTATTTCCAGAACAAGTCAAATTAGGTGTTTTGTTGTCATAAAAACAGTTAAAACTGACAGCAAGTTAATCATGATGAATTAATACGTCACTCTTGAACTGTCTAATAACTTATTAGAATGAAACCAAGCCATAAAACGTCACTGCCCGGCTGACAGCCGGGTTTGTTAAACAAGCCGCGCGTTTCCAAGAAACATAAGGAAAACTGGCCCGCATTTGGACATTTTAGGCGTGTTAAATGTGGATAACGTTAAGGACTCAACAAAACGAATCGAAAAATCCTTAGTAACATGCTGGATTGAAAAAAAAGCTTGTACGAGATCAGAAAAATTTCTCATACTTAGTACGTTAATATTGCCCTGAAGGTAAAACAACACGGAAATGTTTAGTTAGTTTGTTTATTGATGGTACACCTGTTAAGGGCTTACCGTTTCATGTGGTGCACGCAAAGAATGCTGGTCATCAAGTATGGCTGATACCGCTGCCAACAAGAACTCACTGTCCAAGAGCATCAGCACTGCACGAAGAACAATACCTGATAAAAATGTTAAAATATTGCATTAGGCTTTAACACCGATTTTGTGTCAATCAAGTAGTGAACTTCTGTAGTTTGGTCACTTGAGGTTTATCAATCAATCAAACTAACGGTGGTCAACAAAAAGTTCCAGCATTTTCTTCAGCCCTTCTACTTTGATTGATCAACATTACCATCTTTTTTTAGCTATACGTGACTAATGTCACAAAACAAATCCCCAATCATTGGCGAACAATTGAATGGCTGGGTGCAAGGCTGAATTTTTTTTTCGGGTGAAATTTTTTCCTTCAAAAGTGCCTGAATTTTTGCATGTGCTTTTCAGTTTAGTTGAAAACATTCTCACTGTATTTTGGCCGAAATGCTCTTGTTCCGCTTTGTTGCGTTCATTGTGCACGCTTCGATATTTTGTCGTCCGTATTTCTCAGAGACAAAATGCAAACCAGTCAAAAAAAGTACAGGGGAATGTCTTCAGCGTCACAGTCACGAGGCCTTTGTTTTAAACTCCGATTGAAATTTATTAACAAGTATCGAAAAAAAGAATCTATTCAAACCAGCGATGGACTAGCAATCCCATCCAGGGGGGAGTTAGAAATACTCCTTGGTCGCTTTATCCTTACAAAACAGGGATACCCCTCCGCCCTTATGGTGATTACTGGCCTGACTTGCAGAATTCAC
>JAHPZR010001864.1:0-28480 GCA_019787425.1 Platygyra sinensis
AAATGCTAAAACTGAAGATTTGCGAAAGAATCTCGACACTTTCGACTGTTCGAGGACGACAATAATCTGTCCGTCGGGCCGCGTATTCTTTGTAATGAGTGCTACCGACGGATCGAAAAATTCGAGCGAATGGCAAAATGAAAAGAATGTTTTATACGAACCAAAATATTATTCGTTGGAAAGGCGAAGCTGCAAATGGTGAACATGCACGTTCAAAACAACGTTGTTCAAGCTAGGCATTCAACAGACCTGCGCGTTAACGAGCGTATATTTTAATCCTGTGGTACCAGAACGATCAAAGGAGGAATAATCCCCAAACATCGAAAGTGCCGAGGAACATAAGCTCGATCAGATAGATGCAAGAATCTTGCAGTAGAAATGAGCCAAAACCAAAAACATTAATAAAATGGCAAATCCAAGAGGTGTCGGACTCAACGAAACGACATGGCAGATAACGGTTAAAATTCTGAGTAAAATTCCTCCGAATAAACAACATGAAGTGCCCTTCATAAACACGATGGCGCGACAAAAAAGGTCTAGTGACCCTGACAGGGCAAAATATAAACTGTACGAAAACCGTAGGAAGTCGTGTCGGCTAGTAATTCTTTGTTTTTTTTCGCTTAACTACAGAATACAGGGCCACTTTTGAAAGCCTATCTCTCTCAAGTGGCTCGCCAGCTCGTCAGTCGATTTCAAGGTCTCTCTCAAGTGGCTCCCCGGCTCGTCAGTCGATCATCAAGGTCTCTCTCAAGTGGCTCGTCGGCTCGTCAGTCGAGAGGACCACATATCTAGTGGCTCGTCGGCTCGTCAGTCGATTCTAAGGTCTCTCTCAAGTGACTCGTCGGCTTGTCAGTCGACAGTTTTGAATGGCAATCTTTCTCGAGTGGCGCGTCGGATCGTCAGTTGATTCTAGGGTATATTTTGGAGTTTACGTCTTAACACCAAGCGAAGTTTCTGGTCCACCAAAAGTCATAATAATTGTGCCAAATTGATATGCAGCACTCTCATACCGAGTGTTACTTTTTTACGTTTACTAGTAAAATATATGCGTTTCCAAAATTGCTATAATTCACAGCGGTACCAGTAAAAGAAGACAATACTTTATGTAATAGCCCGGTTATGTCTCATCAATTCCTTATTCTCCCTGCACAAGCATCCTTCATCAAGCACGGATGGAGCGAGACCCACAAAATTGTTTCCGTGATACTTGAACTTTTGGGTTACAAGGAAATCTTGCCGTTAGCAGGGTTAAATTTTTTGCAATTCCTAATTACTTGAACAATCACATGTCACTCGCGAACTTCGCGCGTGCTACCTAAGTGCAAATGAAACAAATTTATAACATAAACAGACAACCTTGATGTTCTTACACTCACCGATACTTTAATAGCACCTATCTTAACAGTCATATTGTAATTGTCAAATGATTATCTGTTTACGTAACATACAATTTTCCAAAACAATTATCTGTAATGTCCGGCGGGTGCCGTCCTCGTAGACCTCAAAGCCGACATGAACGCAACTATGTATCTCTACCCTTTCCGAATCCAAACAATTCGGTAACACAATTGAGAAGCCACTATTTGAGCATAAAATGAAATAAACGTGCAAGATATGGATGCCTATTACTATGTCGCCAACTTAATTTGGGTTATATAGAGTTTTTACATCATTTAAGAAGGTCGCGAATAGGTCTTTGTCTTTGTTTACATGTCGCCAAATAAACTCTGCAAGGTACGAAGAGTACTTATCCTTGCGAGTTCCGAATACAGGCAAACTCACTTTCATGTGCCGCCAGTGACCTTCCATTTTGTTCGTATTATATCCATCTTCATTAATGAACTCCTTTGAATGGTTCACGGTTTGGTGTGAATATCCATGTTTATCCAAGTTGTGGTATGATTTCCAACAATCGGAGACAATTAACGTTCCCGGTTCGATCCAGTCTTTTATGATAGGCAAAACTGTTGCCTCGCTCCGATCTTCCACTGCAACCAGAAAACATCTCCGCGAATCTTCTTCTATACCACCAAAAACCCATTGTCCTTCAACTCTGTGCCCTCGATGGTATTTCCGCTTTCCAACCTTGCTTTCATCAATTTGAACCACTTTCCCTTCACCGCCTAACTTTTCACTATTTCTCTGGATGGTAACCTCACATGTTTCCCGACAAAACATATCCCAGTCGACAGCTTTTGAGATTTTCTTCCTCAAACTTGGCTAAATTTTAGTAGGTGAACAAAGGCCTCGGAGTAGGGTGTCTTCCAGCCTCTCTGGTGAGCTTAGAATTTTCCGAAAAGTTTCCGTATTTCGTCAGTCAAAGTAATGAATGTACCTTAGAACTTCTACGAAAACGAAATTTTGCGAGCTGCATTTTAGGGGACGTAGCACGCTTCACAAAACCGGTGAATTTTACCTTTCTGATCACGGTCGGCAACCTCAGTTCGCCCAAAATTCAATTTTGGCTCGTAGCAAAGCACAAATAAGAAACTGGAAAATAATAAATTGCTTTTTTATACATATGAACCAAACCCTTTTCACTGACAAAAAATGAGGGAAAATTATTTTTGGTCCCGAAGTCGAGTGGACCGCTTTTAGAGAGACTGCCACTTAATTGCTGAGTATCGCACTGAAGAGCTCATGGGCGCTGTTGTTTCATATGTCGTTCTCAAAGAAGTAGCTCATTGAATGGTTTGTTTGTCTAAGCCACACCACGGGTTAAATTTTTGTGACGTCATTAGTGTGCAACACTATTGAAATCAAAACTAAGGGGAAAATGGAGAAATAATTTCTTGAAAATAAATGTGAATTAAGACATCCAAACACCCTCATAGTCATACATGGAACTTCCTTTGTCTAAGCTTGATGAATTATGGGTTTTAAGTTTTGTCACTTTCATTTAAACCTGGATTGCCTTCTGATTGGAAGGTATTTAGCCGTGGAATGCTTGTGGCACAGGGAAGAAAACTTCTTGCAGCTAATTATCAGCCATCCATGAAAACATTCAAGAACTCCAAGAGTGAAGAAATGTTCACAGCCCAAGGATTCATACAGTTTGCCATCACTCAGAAGATGGTACCTTCATGCCGTCTCTTGCTGTTCCATGTGCGGGATGACCAAGAGACTGTTGCTGATAGTATGTTGATTGATGTGGAGGACATATTGGAAAATAAGGTATTAATAAAACTAGTTTGTTTAATTAAAGAAGCCAAAGCGATGTGTTGTATTTGTCATTGACAACTGCATTGCTAAATAGAGGTCTGGTGTCTGAGAAATCCAGGAGCTTCTACTATTGGCAACCAGCTCCAAGATGAAGACCACTCCCATGCTGGCAATCCTGGAACCTGAGCCATGAGCCCCCACCTGGGATGGGAGACAGGCATGTGTCACACTGAATTAACAGTGGAAAGTGGGAGGGATTCTAGGAAGGGGGAATGCCTGAAGACTTGAACTGTGCAGTGCTCACTGTAAATGCCATCATTGTAAAGGCTGCCAACATGTCTAAGTTCAGGAGCACATGGAATCCTGGTGCATGCTCATATCAAAAACACTACTCACAGACAACTACAGGAATGCAGCTGCTGCTCTTTGTTGTTAACTCTGTTAAATTGCATTAAACTGCATTAAATCTGGTAATGTGAGAACAGGGGAGAAATTAAATACAATGTTGATATTGTAACATCTATTGGAACTTATTTGGCTTTGGCTTCTAAACAATACAACTAGTAATAGTTATCACTAAAGCTGTCCCCGCTTTCTTTAAAAACAATAATATTGAGCGTTATTGTACGAACTAAAATTTTAAATTTTTTGTATGTATCACTCGTACTGTTCAAGTAACTTAGGCATCTTACCATAATATGATCCAAAGAATCAACTAAGTTAACTAAACAGAAGTCTAGATTTTTTCCGAGATGAACATTACCAGAAGTATTGCGTTACAGTCGCCATGTATGCAAATAGAGTAAAGCTTTTTGTCCTCAACGAAAATGCCACCAACATTTACATTTGGATCCCTGCCAGTCACCCAGCCGTCACATGGGCTCTACGCCACGTAAGACTACTCAGCGGTAATAACAGGGTTGATTTAAGGTGTAGTGAAAGAACGATTACTTCGAAATAGCGGGAACTTCGAATTAACCGAGTTCGAAATAGCAGGGTTCGACTGTACCTCAGAATTTCCTACAATACCCTCTGAGCTGTCTTTTCTCCCAAAATCTATCTTCAGGATCTTTGAAAGCGTCTTCAATTTGCATTAGATCAGAATCTCGGGCATTTCGAAGAGAATGTATTAGTCGCTTTTCACGGACGCTTGAACGACGACAAAGCTCAGGTGGCAAAGACGCCGATCCCACAAGTCCTTGCGTGTGTGTCTCTTTGCTGGCCACCCATGACCATTTGCGGGAAAAATGTTGATACCTTGCGGACGTGCAAGTGATCAAATCGAGATTTTTTGCGCCTATACAATCTACCAGAAATGCCTACATTCTCTCTTCTCCAGTCTTCCTCTATATTACGCGGGGAGTCCTGAGGTGCCTCTTCGGGTTTTTGGCTCTCTGGGGCCAAAAACCCTGCGGGGGCAACAAAACGGGGGCTTTGGGGAATACTCCACAAGAGGAATATTTGCCGAGATTTACTGTGTAATTTTTAAAGGTACATTTTGGGAACAAAAAGTATCGAGCTCTGTGCAGATGTCTCTGTTATCAGCAAAAAGGGATACTATGAACATCACAAAGTCACAGACACTTGGTTTTCCAACAGGTTGATGTACGTTTTGCTGACAGCATCAGAAAGCCTGGTGAACCAACAAAACTTATCATAACAGCAGACCCGGGTCCCAGGTGGCTGTTGCTGCTGTTGACAAAAGTGTTCATCTTTTGAAAGAAGGAAATGAGCTGACTCAAGATGATGTAAGTTTTTGATGATGACAAAAGATACCATAACTTCAGATCTCAAGGTCCCTAATAATGTCATGAAAGAACTTAAAACTAGTATTTTGAATTGTGTATTTTTCTGATTAAAGGAACGGTTATCAAACATAAATTAAGTTCTGGCAGACACAATATTGTTAATACTGGTATCTATACTCGTGAAAAAAAGGTGCCTAATGTTATTTCTTTTAATATGTTGTGTATTTAGCTAGAGTTATCTAGCACAGTGGTATATTTTCTTTGTCTTTCTGTTTGTTATCATTGAATTTTATTGTTAATATTATTTTTTGTGATTGTCCTGATAAATCACCGATCCCATTAGATTAGTGAAAAGCTATGTACAGATTAGCTGACCACAATTGATTCAGAATTAATTTTCTCTGGAAATTGAAATAAAGTGAGATTGTGTATAAGTTCTAGAAAATATCCATTCCTTTCCCATAGAGGTGAATTTTTCTAAGACCCCCTCCCCCCTCTGGAAATTCCAATTAAGCTTCATATATTCCTATAATCATTTTGGCCTAAAGAAAGCCCACCCCACAGGAAACTCCAATCCCTTCTTTGTGGGGAGTATGGATATTTTCTGGAACTGCACATTGTAAGTCTAAACACATTTTTCGTTTACCTGGTGTTTTGTCTTTGCTCTTTAAAAACAAGGGAGGCATGGTGGTCTCATGGTTAGTGCGCTCGACTCCGGAGTGAGTCCGGGTTCGATCCCTGGCCAGGGACATTGTGTTGTGTTCTTGGGCAAGACTCTTTACTCTCACGGTGCGTCTCTTCACCCAGGTTTATAAATGGGTACCGGCAAATTTAATGCTGGGGGTAACCCTGCAATGGACTAGCATTCCATCCAGGGGGGAGTAGAAATACTCCCAGTTGCTTCATACTACAGAAACCGGGATAAGCTCCGGCCTGATGGGCCACTTGGCCCGAATGCAGACTTTACCTTACCTACCTACCTTTAAAAACAAACAAAAAGCTTTGTAATCTTTCTTCAGGCAATCAATGTGCTCAGCTCTCAGGATGTTGGACCTTCTGAAAAATCTTGGCCAGATTCATGCCATGTACCTCATTGTGGGGTCCATGGCTGAGACGTAAGCGATCAATTATGCCATATTATGGGGCTTCAAAAGACGTAGATGCTTCCAAAGCCTTTGAGGTTGGTGTGAAGGAAATAATTAGTGCATCTTTTGTTTGTCTTTTATTGTTATGAGTTCCATACAAGTTCACAATATATTATTCAGCTCTTCTTAAATCACGAGTGGTGGTATCCGGGCCCCAATTTTAATAAAACCCCTGTAGGTAGCTGCTTAATAGAGGTTCCACTGTATTTAGTCATTTTCAGTAATAAGTGTGGAATAGGGTTGCAAAATTAGAATTTCTTGGTCTTGTTCAGGGTAAGGTTTTTATGGCTCAGTGGCACACCCCACTAAATCTTTTGGTTAGTACTCCCTAAGAACCAACTGGGCTTAAGGCAGGGGTTAACATGAAGGCCATATTTTGGCTGGGTATTATGGTTTTAATGCAAATATGTCCTTCATGTTTCAAGCGGTAAAAGTCTCTCTGCTTATCCCTGTTTTGTAAATTTTTGGTGATTTTTGGGTATGTCATTCAACTGTCTGGTGGTGTTTCAAAACTGTTTTCTTTACTTGTAATCTCTCTTTAAACTTCCTAAAAATTTCCAAAAATTCAGGTAGACCTCCGCCTTAAAAGGCTTTACCGTAAACACCGGTATATAAGCTACATCTTTTTGCTCAAAATTTTTGTATCAAATTGGGGATGCAGCTTATCTGCAAGAACATTTGGACACTATTCCGTAAATTTGCATATTCTTGAGTATTAATTTTGCATGGTAAATGGCTGACTGTTTCTTGGCCGTTCAATAGTTTGACAGAAAATCTATTTAACTGATTATCGAACAGGTGGCTCCAAGATATCTCTGTAGACTTAATAGCGTCAAACAGCTGAAGATAACTTGAACAAGTTCATTGCCTTTTCCTCAGTTAAGCTATCTGCCAGTAACTTATTTCTGTTTTTAAAACATTTTCATTGATGAACTTATTGGAACAGTTGGGAGTTCATTTTTCTGGGATATATACAGCTATATTTTCAATTATTTTTAACACATATCAATTTTTTTCAGGATACTGGTGTCATTTATTTTTCGGATCTGAAGATAAAAACAAGCAAATGTGAGAAACCAAGGCATCGTCCATACTGTGAGTTTTGTTTCCTTTATTTTTGCAAGAGAAGTATCGTCTTTCCATTTGAATGCATTATGGCCATCTCAAACAAGCTTAGAGAAGTAAATATATATTTTAAAAAAAAATTATGTACTTGCTTATATAAGGTTACTGTAGGCTCTAGAAAATCATTTGTTTATGCATCACTTATGGTAAAACCATACGAAAGTACATACTACCATTAAGTAATGTTTAAAAATCGAGCAGCAGTGTTTTATCGGAGGATAAAAACACAAGGTGTAGCCGAGTGTTTTTAGACCCGATAAAACAAGTGCTGCGAGATTTTTGAACAGCTTCAAAAACATTCCACAAAAACCTTGTGTCATGAGAGTCCGAACAAAGGTTCAAATTGTGAGGGGAAGAAAAAGAAAAACAAGCTATGCCTTATCAGTATTCTGTATATAAAGAATACTAACAAGGAGTGTTTTATCAGGATCATGATAAAGCTCATGCATGTGATGCTCTATCGGTGTTTTGATAGGCTGTTTGTGCCATGAATTATTCATGAGTTTTTGAAGCTATTAATATAATCAGAAGAAATAACTATTTTGAAGATGTGAAGTAATGATTAGCATCTGTAAAGCTTCAAACACAAAACTGACAATGTAAGTACAACTAAACTTCACAAAGTTAATCAGAAGGTTATAGAATACAAAAGTGGGCAGGGCTTTTGCAATATTCTTATTGGTTTTGCGATAAAAAGTAATGATAACAAAATCACAACATTTTGACATCTATGGGGGTTTTTTGCGGACAAAATTTCTAACGTGAATAAATCAATGTTCTGTTAAATAAATTATTGTTATGCGTAATAATACAAATTTGAAAGTAACATAAATCAATTTCGTCCGGGATACATCAATTTTGAGTGACATACATCGATGTTGTGTAGCATGCATCGCTTTCCCGAATCATTCGTGCGTGACCGTATACAACTAAAAGATGTTCGATAAAACTAAAAGATGAGGAAGCGGAAATAGAAGTGACCGGAAGTTGGCTGGAAGAAGAGGCCAGTATGGCGGAAACAAGAGAGGATTAGGGAGTTTAAAATTCTGCGTTGCCTGGAGAACGTGGACCACGACGGCTAATTTTTCAACTTTATATTCCGAATTTAACGCTGCGTTCCATGCACAATTTCGAGATAGTTTTGCCAGTGAGAAACAAACAAAATGACTTTAGAGTATAGCGAGATTCGAGTTTATTTTTTGATCGGCGATTGTCCTCGGCGTCGCTATTGTGGTTTCTTAAACTCCCTAAAGTAAGATGCTCCCTAACCCCTAAACCCTGACTGACCGGAAGTCGGCTAGAAGGCCAATATGGTGGAAATGGAAGAGGATTAGGGGGATGCACGGATTTGGCTGCCCAATAATCGACGGAGTTTTTATTCCTTTGGTAGACTACTGAAATGGCGCGGAAGGACTCGGCTTAACTTTTTTAGTCGCCGTTTTGCGAGAAAACGAAATACGCCTCTCGAATGAAGTGGGGGAGATCTCAGATTGAGTTCAAGACGACCCTACGGTTCTTGAAATTTCTTCATTTGCCCTTCACTTTTAATTTGATTGTAATAAGTATCTCGATTTTTCTTTGCTTCACAGACTTGTTTCTGAAGGGCACGGTTATTGCCCCCGCAGGGTTTTTGGCCCCAGAGGGCCAAAAACCCGAGGAGGCACCTTAGGACTCCCCGCGTAATAGAGAGAGAAGAAGAGAGAATGTAGGTATTTCCGGTATATAGCCGCAAAAAATCTCGATTTGATCGCTTGCACGCCCGCAAGGGATCGACGTTTTCCCCGCAAACGCTCATGGGAGGCCAGCAAAGGGACACGGGCGCGAGGACTTGCGGGATCGGCGTCTTTGCCACGAGCTTTGTCCTTGGTTTAGATCTCAAGTTCAAGCGTCCCTGAAAAGCGTTTGTATTTGCCGGCCTCCATTACTATTTCAGCTCGATTAAATTAGCTCGCTTCGAAATGGCCGAGATTATGATCTAAAACAAATTGAAAACGCTTTCAGAGATCCTGAAGATGGATTTTGGGGGAAAAACAGCTCAGAGAGTCCTGAAGTATACTAGATCGAAATTCGAGGCCAGTGTGGTTCATTTGCGACTAAATAGCTAAAATCAGTATAGTACCTTCCGATCGTCAGAATTACCCAAGGATAACAATAAGGTGACAGGCCTGCGCGACTCCCATTCACGTGTAGTAGCCGCTTAGGAAGTTTTGCCCCTTTTGTATGGTACGATCGGAGGATCTTTGAATATTTCGCTAAGCACTAATCCTGTGTTTTCAGGGAGACATTTCGTCAGAGTAAAGCTGTTAGAGGTCATATTTCTGTGTGGCTTCCGCTGTTATCCGCTTGTAATTTGCAGAGTTTGACACCTCTGTTTTTTTGCCAGTTTTTTTCTCTTGATATTGCAAGATATGTTTTAGGTTCTCTCAAATGTTAGCTCTGGAGGAATAAAGTTTGAAATATTCCTTTGGCATCTCGTTTATTTGGATGGCTTATTTTCACTGAGTAATCTTACGGCAGGGATCCAAATGTAAATGTTTTGCGGCGTTTTCATTGAGGACAAAAAGCTTGACTCTAATTTGCATATATGGCGACTGTAACGCGATACTTTTGTTTACATTTCACCTCTGTTGTGCTTTCGAGATACGTTTGCTCGTACACTCTTTTCTTTTCTAAGGATGTTATTTTTCCGGCCCAGACTGAATATTCTTATTTTTCTGCCGATTTTAGGCTGAAAATATTCTTGTATTATTCTTACATTATAGCTTATGGCATTTTCGTTTTATTTAGAATTTATTAGGCTATCAAGTACAAGTGTTTGGTTTCTGGATCTGGATCGCGTTCAGCACATTGTGCATGTGCTCTGGACACCACTTTTCGTACCGAGGCCAAGATGTCACATCAAAATATATTCTTATATAAAAAAGAGTTCATATCAAGACAATTGTTTTTTTTTAGTATCCGACTAGAACAATAACGTTCAATATTTTTGTTTCAATGAGCAGAAATAAAAGAAAGCGGGGGCAGCTTTAGTGATAACTATTACTAGTTGTTATTAGGAGGAATTTTAAACGGAGAGTAGCCGTTAGATATTGCTTTAGCAAATTTTCTTGAGTTCATAGTTCTGTATGGTTTTCACTGTTAGGTGCTGGTCGCTTCGCAGAGTTCGACACCTTTTAGCCTGCATGGCAACCGTTCTAGTACGAACAGCTTTTTCAGCATTCTGACCGGGTGCAAATTGGAGCGAGAACCTCTGTGCTTACTCAGTCGAACCTCCAGCTGCGAACTGCAACTCTCCTCAGCGACCAGTATTCCTAAATACCAAGAGTTCCCAAGTCAAATCACTATATTTGAAACTTCTTGTAACCGACAACCTCTCGTAAGCGGATACGACCACTTCCAGAGCTAAAAGTTTGAAATTTTCTTTTGTTTTTAACCTCCCGTAAGCGACCAATTGACCGATATTAGACAGGAACTAATGGATAATAAATTATAAGCGTTGTTACATTATGGTATTACTGCATAACACGAGAGAGGGAAATTTCTCGATAGGAAGTACTTTATTTTTTCTCGAAATTGATTTCTTATATGAATAAACATTTAAAATATGGGTAAGTCTCTGCACTTATCATATGCTAATCAGGCAACATTGTCAAGAACCGTAGGAGTCGTTCATAAGAAGGGCGTTTAAATCTGAGATCTCCCCCCCTTCATCTGAGAGGGCGACTAAAAAAGTTAAGCCGAATCGCAGGACGCAGTGTTCCTTTGTCCTTCCGTGCCATTTCAGTAGTATACCAAAGGAATAAAAACTCCGTCGATTGTTGGGCAGCCAAATCCGTGCATCCCCCTAATCCTCTTCCATTTCCACCATATTGGCCTTCTAGCCGACTTCCGGTCAGTCAGGGTTTAGGGGTTAGGGAGCATCTTACTTTAGGGAGTTTAAGAAACCACGACAGCGACGCCGAGGACAACGCCGATCAAAAAAACATAGGCACGCAAGGCGTGCAAGAGTTATTTTTTTAATTAAAAGGTTATGAAAATGGGAGCATTTAAGCGACTCTACAGTGATAATTTAGTTAATTTGACAAGTTTTTTGGCTACAATGTACAGCAAGAAAAAAATGAGAATCTGATGTACATACGATCTTATATCGCTAAGATAAGTTGTCATTTTAAGTTGTCGCAAGAGGGTATGGATAAAATATAGGCACGCTAAGCGTGTAGGAGTTTTTTGTTGGAATAAATAAGCTGGTGGAAGGGGGGGAGAATGGGTCACTGTTTTTCTTTAGGTTTTTGAGTTGCTGTGCAAAAAAGGGCTGTGAATTTTTTTTTTTTGTAGAGGGGCAAGCCATATATGTGTATTGTGTGCTTCCATAATGAAACATGGAGTACTGACAGATGATGATTTAATACCTATATTATTTTTGTGGATGGAATAACAGAAATATAGTAAATGTAGGTCAAAACTGTTGTAAGTAAGGTATGGGTTAGAGACGACAAGAAATATCGTAGATCTTATAACCGCGCTTTTAAAAATTAGCTGTTTTCCCAGCACTACAGTCACAACGTAATGCACATTCCAGAGACCCCCTCGATGATTAATTTATTACTGTAAACACCATATCACTTGATCAACACAAACTATATTATTGCATCATCATTCATCTCTATGATGACGTCATGGTTAATAATCAACCGAACATCTACCCTCACATTTCTTATCTGCAAGCAGTCCTTTTCGATTCACTGATGACTATAGCCACGCAATCAACTGATCAATCTGTAGCACAACAACGACTAGACACGAACTGTTTAAGCCTCTTATTGCACCATCACATTGACCCGTCCATAACATACCCTATGCGCCGACTAAGAAGAATTTTTTTTTCACAAAAAAATACTAAAAAACAGCAAGAAAGAGAATTAAGGTGTCTGACTCGTTTAAGCCTGATTTACTGATTAAATTGTAGTTTAACTTGGTGCCACGCAGTCTTCAAACAACATTATTTGAACAGTTTTCATACTTTTTTTACCTTTAACAGAAAGATCTCGGAATGAAACGAATATCATAAAATGTCCTTGAATTAACCATATCAAACCTCTGCTGCAGACACCTAAAAACTGTCCAAACATGTTAACTTCCTTTTTGTTTAATATCCTGGGAACAAGAGGCCATAACTTGTTAGCTCTAACTGAATTTACTCCCATGTGAAAAACAAAAGTGTTAAGTTACCATTTGTAACTAAAAATAGCAATATCTCGTTTTCTTTGTTCAAACATTTCAGGCCCGTAGGCTAGGAGGGTTCGGGGGGTTCGGAAGAACCTCCCCCCACTGCCTGGAAAGGTCCGCTCGGTGGCCTACTCGAAAATAATTTGACCAGCTTAAATGTCGCATGTATGACAAAATTACCGAAACCCTATGAAAACGTGACACTAGTCCTGCAAATGGACGACAGCTGTGGAAAAGAAAGAATAGACGGTCATTTTATTATAAGAAGCCTTTGAATCGCGACACGATTGTAAGGAGGTATTCAAGCTAGCCAACGAAAACATCATACAGTTAGCTCGTTATTCTTGAATTTTCCATATTTTCGGATCTTTGGTGGCTTCCAAATTTCGATGCTTTAGTGTTCTCTAGTATTCACTCCGTTTAGTGAAGGAAAGGGAAGATTACGGCACAAACTTTTCCCGTATTTAGAATCAAAGCGTTTCAATGGCTGATAAGGTGGGTACTGCTGCCGAAACGCCCCAATTGGCATCAAGACAACTGCATAGCTCCAATGCTGAGGCCCAAGCTCCTAGCGAGTATTTTCAAAGAAACGTGGCAATTTCTTTACTTGATCATATTATCATGTGTATCGAAGAGCAGTTTTCGCCTTCGGCAAAAGTTGCACATCACTACTTGGCCTCGTTCCAAGTGTTCTCTGTTCAAGAAATGTCAACCTCAATGCGGCTGTTAACCCTTATACTGATGATCTCCCGTCCCCTGACTTGTTCGAAATGGAACTTACGCGATGGAGAAGTCGATACTTATCAATGGAACCGCAATTAAAGGCCGGTACACACGAGGGAGCTTGCTCCTGAGACACGCCCCAGAAACACGCTCCCAGGTAAGTACCCAACCAGTGCACACGAAGGACACGACGAGGGAGCTGAATGATGAAACGTGTGAAAGTGAGTTCGCAATGAGTTGTCGGGATGAAAAAATTAAGCCAATTTGATTGGCCAACTGGAGACACGTCATTTCACGGCACGCAAATTTCAGTACACACCAGGGAGCTTGCTCCTGAAACAGACTCGTGCATGCAACAGATTTGCCCCTGGAACTTGCTCCCTCATATCAAACCAGTTTGATATGAAGGAGCAAAACTCAGGAGCAAAAGTTTTGTTGCGCAACATATTTTTTTCCCCTAGAAATCGTTGGTTCAGACGAGGGAGATTTGCTCCGGGAGCGTGTTGCAGGAGCGTGCTGCGGGAGCAAGCTCCCTTGTGTGTACCGGCCTTAAGGCCAGCTTCACCTGCTGTGGCAATCAAAGATTGTGACGCTGCCCTCTTTCCAAATATTAGCATTCTTCTCCAAATTGCCTGCACAATTCCAGTCACATCGTGCGAATGCGAACGAAGCACAAGCACATTGCGATGACTCAATAACTACATGCGTGCATCGATGGCAAAAGATCGCTTGTTCCATCTTTTGCACATTCACTACACTACTCCTGTGGACTTGGACACTGTAGTACACTGTTATGCTCGGCTACACCCCCGTCGACTTCAACTGGAAAATCTTCTGCAATAACGGTAAGTTTAATTTTGTGTGACACTGTTAAAATTAAAGGTCCGTTTTAAGCGAAAACGAACCCACCCAGGCAAAAACCAGCCTACGGGCCTGCATTTCATGGGAACAAATGGTGACGATTCGTCAGCTCTAATTGAATTTCCTCTCTTGTGAAAAACAGAAGTGTCAAGTTACCATTTCTAACTAAAAATAGCAAACATCTCGGAGAAACGAGTGCTCACGAATCATCACCTCTAATTGAATTTACTCCCTTGTGAAAAACAAGGGTGTCAAATTACCCTTTGTAACTAAAAATAAAGATATCTCGTTACATTTGCATACAAGAACAAAACAATTGTCACTTCCACTTATTTTGTAAACGTTAAAACTGTTTCAAATCTAAATAGTCTCGTCTCCTCTAAAATATGTCCTTTGAACTAGAAGCGACGATTCGTGGCCTCTAATTGAATTTACTCGTTGTGAAAAACAAAAGTATCAAGTTACCCTTTGTAACCTGAAATAAAATATCTCTTCCCATTTGTTTACTACTGACTCATGAACTACTTCAAAACGCAAAGCTCATCTCGCTCATAACTAGCCACCTTTACGCTAAAACAACCCGATCTGATATTATGTAACCCCTCCAAACCGGACTAAAAATTACAAACCGGCAACATACACGTCAGTCTTTATTATTCAATCACCAAAGTCCTTGCACTTAATACAATCATAGAACTCCCAAAACTTCATTTACGTCACTTAAGTTATCTTAAACAAGAAATTTTCTTTTTCTTCTACTACAATTCGTCGTGCTGGCTATTAATGTGATAAAGCGAAAACCCTGATAACATTGACGAGAAAAGATTGAGTTTCATTTACAACATATCTTCTCATCCCAGTAGTAAACAAGAACCATTATAAATGTAAAATCGTCACAGAATAATTTTTTTTGTTCTGTTGACAAAATTAATCGTTGTCTCTCGCTTTTCTCGTTGAAACTTATCATTGAAACTGATCAATGGATGCTGAAATTAGCGACTCGCTCTGGACTCTGCAGCAATATTTAGGTTTCACTACAACACGCAAACGATTCGAACCTGGTCACAACCTCTTCACATTCCCTCTACTGCATTCCGCCCCCTTAAATACAATTGTTCCTATCATAGAAACCACATCAACATTAGTAGCAGAGCGGCTAACACTCATTTGATTCAAAACCTTACATAATGGGAAAAGCTCACCGTTCATCGCATGCTCGCAGTTATACATGATCCCAAACACTATGTTTCTTTGGCTGATTATCCAGTTGCTAATGACTATCAAACCCGCCCACAAAATCCTCACCCTAAACCACAGAAACTGTCGAGATAAACCCAATGTATGAATACTTCCTCATCTTTTACAGAAGAATAAATATGGCCGTTCTCAACTGTTTCGGGATCAAATCCTCTCACATACCATTTACCTTTACAACAAGAAATTTGATTGGTGTTTAATAGTAGATCCAATCTGATTGGTGTGACATACATACATCTCTCACTGATCCACTGATCCACTCACTGAACCACCCGTCCATAACATACCCGACGCGCCGACTAAGAGGTATTTTTTTACAAAAAAAATAACTCAATAAACTCGAATCTCGCTATACTCTAAAGTCATTTTGTTTGTTTCTCACTGGCAAAACTATCTCGAAATTGTGCATGGAACGCAGCGTTAAATTCGGAATATAAAGTTGAAAAATTAGCCGTCGTGGTCCACGTTCTCCAGACAACGCAGAATTTTAAACTCCCTAATCCTCTCCTGTTTCCGCCATATTGGCCTCTTCTTCCAGCCAACTTCCGGTCACTTCTATTTCCGCTTCCTCATCTTTTAGTTTTATCGAACATCTTTTAGTTGTATACGGTCACGCACGAATGATTCGGGAAAGCGATGCATGCTACACAACATCGATGTATGTCACTCAAAATTGATGTATCCCGGACGAAATTGATTTATGTTATTTTCAAATTTGTATTAATACGCATAACAATAATTTATCTAACAAAACATTGATGTATTCATGTTCGAAATTTTGTCCGCAAAAAACCCCCATAGACATCTTCAAGGTCATTTTCAAGTGCGATTGAAAATATATAAATCTAAATTACCATGACTATGTTTCTAACAGGAAAAATACTTCAAAATGTCACGAACAGTAGAATGCAATGAAATAATTTATTATGTAAGATAAGTGTTAAAAAAATTGCAAATTTAAAAAGGGATCTAAAACAATGAGACAATAAAACAATACTAACAAGTTTAAGGAACTGATCTTGGCAAATAATTTAGTGCAAATTAAATACACTCTTAGCCTCCCATGCTGACATTCTTAGGCTTGTCACGCGTTCCTCCCCACGAATGTCTGCTCGACGGACCAGTCACATCCGTTCGTTGACGGTTAGCCAATCATAGCTTCTCTTCCAATCTGTGCAAAGCTGGACTTTGACCGACTTTGACCCAACGCTTCAACACGAGAAATTTGTGCCGCAAAATGTTCAAAATTTTCACTTATGTGCGAGTTCCACCAGCAACTGCAGACGTATATATTATTTTAGAAGTACCGGCAACTGATAAGATCCACATTGAGGACCGGTACTGTCTTGCCTGAGCTAAGTCAAACAATGGGATATACAACACGCAAAACAGTCAACTGATTCGCACGTAAACAGCTACATTTTAATAATAGTTTCTGAGTTAGTTTCTGCCGCACTCCTTCGCAGCCCTTATCTTGTTTAATATTGTGATGTTGAAGTGGCCTCTCCTATAAGCCTGGTGGTTTCTTGAGGTCTCCTCGCCTAACAACTTGCTGTATATTATTATTGTTATTATTATTATTTATCTTATTTTTTCTTTTTTTTAATCTGTTGTAATATAAAGGCAAAATAAATGATGATTATGATGATGATATGGTGCCAGAAGGGACAAAAGGAGCAATAAACCTATTTATCGAGCTCAAGGAACATAAGCTCAACCAAATTGATGGAAGAAACATAAGAACCTCACTACAGAAAAGTGTAGCTTTCTCGAAGTAAAGCTAAGGCGTTTCCGAAGAAAATACCGGACGTGGGTAAATATGATATGCGTGATAAGAAGCAACATACAATGTACGCACTACTTACAAAGACCTAAAAATAGTTCTAGTAAAACAACCGGGCCCAGCGCCAGAATATTAAATGAAGGTAAGCAACATTTCACAGAAAAGTTATTTTTTCCACATTTTGCCCCTCGAAAGCAAATATCGTGCAATGTAGATGAGCCTAAACAATGCATAAGCACACAGCAAACAGCCTGGCAAACAACAGAGATGTCAACATTAACAGAACAGCGGATTGGTTCTTTTAAAACAAAGGCTAACTGCCAGTGAACCGAAGTGGCCCGCCCGTTGAGCAGACGTTCGTGGGGAGGAACGCGTGACAAGCCTAAGCCGTCTGCATAGGAGGCTAATACTCTCTTTGGTCACTGTTGGTTTAGTTCTTGATAAAAAAACAAGAAATGGTTTTAAAGATGACATTAAGCAAAGTTTTAAAATTTTAGGGAAGTGTCAGAACAAATTTGACTGTCTTAATTTCGTTTTTTTTTTTTTATCAAAGAACCAGAACCAACACTAAACAAACAGTGTTTTAGGTCCCCTTTTTAACTTTGTAAGTATTTTCATCACTTATCTTACATATTTAGATAAGCCCAGCCTGATGGGCTTCCAGGCTTGTAAGTAGAGTTTACCTACCTTTTATGATCAAGCAGTGATCCAAAACAAAATGTAACTACAAGCCTAAATTCACACAGGAAGTTCATAGTAAAACACTTTTAGTTATTTAACTGATCTCTAAAACAGAGTTGTTGCTTTATCGTCTGGTCAGTCGCGATTTTAATTGAAGTAATTGAGGGAAATAAACAAAATTTTGCCGTCAAAAGTCTACAGTAACCTTGATAGCATCTTTGAGACAGTTCTTTCTCCCCCTTACCTATCTCTTTATTTCTTAGTTTCTCTGTTCTAGTTTCCAATCCAGCCCTATTTATATGGGTTTGCACCGTGCAAGCAGAGCTCGAGTGTGGAAATGATTTCTTTTTTGAGACTGAAAAAATCGTGCAAGTGTTCACTGTTTTTGAACTGATTTAAACTAGAGTAGTCCTGCATTGAGCTCTTCCTTTGTCGCAATCAAGCACAGTTTGTGAATAGGTCTGTCGTACTCTCCATAACTTGTCTTGATTCTCACTTTTCAGACAAGGCCATTGTTTCCAGGGTAGGTGCCATTCAAATCTGGATCCATCTCCAATACAAGGTCACCGGTCTGGATGTTATCTTGGTAAAATGTTTGGGGCAAAATACTTCATCCAACTTCTTCAGAAATCAGCGATTCTGTTTTGCGTGCTTCTGAGTAATTGTCGAAGGTTGGTGTTTCCTCTGGTTCTGGCTGTGGTGGTGGATTGTAGTGGCCTATAAGAAGGTCGTTCAGAGTGACCATCGGAGCCTTTCGGATATCCTCGGAACTGGGGTACAGTGGTCATCTGTTGACCATGTAGGTAACTTCTGACAAAAATGTTCTCCACTGTTCCTCGGAGGAGGCTTGGCTCATGCAAGTGGTGTTAAGTGCTTGTCTGACTGACTTAATTAGGGTCTCAACAGCTTTGTTTTGGTGACTCACATGTGATGTATTCCACTCCCATCTGAACTCCCAGCCAAATTTTTTAGAGAGGACACTCTTTACCTCAGGAATATCCCAGGTCTGTGTGGGTTCGTTTAGGTAACCTTGGGCACCCACAAAATTTGTTCCATGGTCTGACCAGCAAACACTGGGGTATCCACATAAGTGGGCAAATCATCGAAAGGCCATTAATTTTATCACTGACGAGCTCTAGATGGATTGCACGTGCTGTCATGCAAGCGAAGATGATCACTTGTGCCAAGCTTAATCTACACTGGTCCAAACATGTCCATAGCAGTGTTTGAGAATGCTGGGAAGCCCGCTGCTACTCTTAGGTTTATGACCTGTCCCAAGAGCTGGTTGAGGGGCCTTTTCCATAGTTTTCTGCATGTGATGCACTTTGATGAGGTTACGGTCTTAGCCATTCTGCAGAGTCTTATGATCCAAAATCTTTTTCTGGCATCGTGGATTTAACTCTTGTAGCCACAATGTCCATGTCGTTCATGGAGGTTACATAGAAACAAGATTACAAAAGGGTGGTCATGTGGTAAGATAATAGGCTTTCTTGACTCTTCCGGGAGACATCTGTCATCTTCAAGTCCACCATGCGCATGAAGAAGACCATCCTCACCCTTGTTTGCCACCAGTTTCTTATCCATACTCCCTTCGTCAACATGAAACTGACTCCACTTCAGAAAGTGGGTCTCAGCAGCCATCAGTTCCTGAAATTAAATGGACCCTGACTTCGGGTTCATTTTCTGAGCATTGTGAATAAAATGACGGAGGTAGGCAAGAGTTCTCCGTACCTTAGCTCACATTTTCACACATAAATTTTTCAGCAAATGTAAAGGGACAGGATTTTCCTTAGTATCAGGCTGATCTAGTTCAGGACATACTTCTGCAGTGGCAGTATGATGTTTACTGGCTTTCTTTTCTTTCTGAAACATTTTCTTCTCTTATAAAGCTTTGAGGTCATCCACATGAGTATTAACTTGGGTGTGGTCTTGAAAGCTGGGCCACTTTCCCTCCAGCAACTCCAGGAAGGATGGTCCTTCTGACTACTTCATGAGATGATTAAGATGATTCCTATCATAGCAGGGTGGTTGTTAGATTTTATGTAGCAAATTTGGTCTCACCCAATCGTTTCTTGAATTTTAGCCACTCTGGCAGGCACAAAATGCCTGAATTCCCTTGGTCGCATTTTGATCCAGGACAAAACAATATTATTGATAAATTGATCCAAGGGAATATATATCTTGCCTAGCCCTGTGCTTTTGTGAACTCCATCGCCTTGACACATGTAATATGCAAACATGCAAGTGCTAAACAGGTCAACAGTTTTAATATTGGGATGCTTTTCTTCTTTAGAGGTGTGGCAATAGCCTTCATCATGACTAGAACACAACAGTAGTCTTCATCACCAGTTTCCACCATAGGAAGATAACTTCACCATAAGCCTGTCCAGTGCCATCAGCAAATCTGTGAATTTGAGCAATGCCCACTGCATAGCATGGTTTTAGCTTGGGGTGAAATTGAAATGACAGGAGATCATTTATGGACTGGACATTCTCTAGCCATGTTTGCTCAATACTCTCGGGAAGGATGTCTTTCCAGCTGTAACCTAACCTCCATAATCCTTGCAAGTCAATTCTGAACTTGATTGTAAGGGGTGAAACAAGTCCGATAGGATCCCAGAGTTGAGCAAGAAATTTCAGATTTCTTCTTATGGAGAAGCTCTCCAATAAGCCAACCACTTTTTGAAAAAGTGAGCTTGGAGCGCTGACCACGTTTTCTTTCCTGAAGGTAAATCTTTCACCAGTAGACTGGTCAATTTTCAAGCAGTTGGAATGCCACACTTAAATTTGTAACTGGCATTTTTTGAGGATGGTGTCAATTTCTTTGGTTATTTTCTTGGGTTCTGTTGAGTACTTTACAAGCTCATGATGTCATCCACGTCTTCAATGCTCACTGTTCCGATTTCAACGTCCTGCATTCTGGAACATGTTAACATGGCCTAAAACAAACCAACCAAAGCAGTCACATTTGGGAAGTGGCTCTCCAGGTTTCCCAGACAAGGTGTGAATATTGACAAATGTGTCAATGAAATCGGTACCAATTAGAAGATCTATTGTTCCACCAGGTAGATGCAGCTTGTTCCCAACTGGTTAGAGATGAGGGAAGTGTTCAATGGTTCACTTTGAGATCGTCTCCGTGGCACTACAAAATCTCTTAGTTTATAGTGTATACTTCCAGGGTCTTTCTGATATCCTCTTCTGTACTGGAGACAACAGTGACCTCAATGATTTCTGACATTTCAGACCTGCTAGAATGATAGTAAGATGGGTAGCTGTCCCAGTTATTCCCAGTCATTCAGTCGCATTCTTAAATAACAGACTTGTGTGTGATCCAGAATCTATCATCGCAAGTATTTCAACAAGAGTTCCACCTAAGTCCATAACTTTAAAGCATTTGGAGATCTATCATTGTTACCTGCATGGTTTTCTGCTCTTCCAGCTAAAGGCTGGTCCTTGGTGGGTACGTTCTTTTTCCTTGGCGATCTGAGTGTCTCGTTTGCCTCTGGAACAAAGGGTACCTTCTTGCTGTAACCAGGTTATGAGGTTTGACACATTTTCTTCTTTTCTCGCTCTTTGGATTCCACTTTCAAAGTTTGTGTTGTCTCTTGGATCAAGCTCTGATAAAAGGTGAGACATTAAGAACAGAGTTTCTGAGGACTCCAATGCGATGCAGCCATTGTCTGTCATATCATAGACAATTTATTAGGGAAATCGTCATTATGCTGTAACGTGCAACTGACTTGGAATCTCATTTAACTTGTTTGAGATTGTTAATTTCAGCTAATAGTGCATCCATAAGTTTTTGCTCATTTGCAAAAATTTCCCAGGCTTGGTCAATGTCTTCACAGGTCTTGACTTGATATGTCCAGAAGAAACCTTTCAGCATCGCTTTTCAGAATCTTTAACACCACTTCATTGAATTCTTCAGGTTAAACCCAGCCTTAAATTGATCGTTATCAGAAAATTCAAGTTGTAAACAATTTTGAGTCAAAAGATATCAAGAATAGCATGAGCTCAACACGCTTGCCAAATTAAGACACCAAAAATGTAAATTTACAATAGCAGAGGACCAAAACAAACTTGGCACCAAAATGCGGCTGCGCCTCGCCTTGTAAGAGTAATAGAAATGAGGCTTTTTGCCTCAAACATGTATAAAGAAATTACTAATAACAAGAGTGCGTTGAAGCTCCCTTGTGTGGGTGGACCTGTGCAGGTAGGACTCTGCAGAGACTCTGCTCCCCATATCTCAGCCCCATGAGAGGGGCTAGGGGAGCAGCGATGGGGGAGCATTTTACTCCAATTATTTTTTAGATTGTTTTCATTGTTATATAAACATGTCAAAAGGCTTTTATAACTTGTATCAGTAATAGTTGACTGTATCTGGCCCAGAAAATTGGATGTAGATGTCAAGAAAGCTCTGTGATAGTCAGTCATTGAGGTGGGCTTTCACCTGAGTAGGAGTGAAATCTGAAGTAATTTTTAAAAGGAAATTGTTAAGATTAAAATGGGTTGGGAACACTATCAAATGATTGACCCCCCAAAAAGAGAGCCCCACTGGTTGGTAGGGGAGGTTGGTAGTGTCCATCTACTAATCCTTCACTTCAAATTTCAATTTTCCAAATGCATCAAATCTTCAATACTTCATCTTTTCCTCAATTTAACATATCCTTTAAGAACAATAATTTATCTCCTTCCCAAAATGGCCAAAAATTTACACAAAACCACAAAACACTGGTTGTAATAAATAGGGATTTGGTGTTGATTGAAATGCGAATGAGGTATTGGCAGAAAGGCCAAGTTAAGCGATGTCAAAACAGCTTTCAAGGAAAATCTCACCTTAAGTTTAGTTAACAGCTGAGGGTGTTATGAAGAAGGAAGGCAGCACTCAAAGCTGCATTTTAACTCTGTACATACAGCACGAAATTGGGTCCCACAAGTGGCATTCCTTCATTGGGAATTGGCACCTTCTGAACAGACTGGATTTAATTCAAAGAAAAGATCTTCCACAAAGAAGGCACTTCGTGTACGTAAAGAGTTTCCAGAGACATGGCTATGGACTGAAGAAACAATAAGGTTTGTTTGAATCATGAGTCACTGTTGGAAGTGAAATGAATTATTTTTATTGTACTTTACCACACTTTTATATATATAGTCCTTGTTTATATTGCTCTTTGGTACTGGTACTAATCTGGAAATTTAGATTGGTCTACTGTATACTGAGAATTTTGAATTCCGTGTGTTTTATTTTTTGAGGATGTTAAGTTGAATTTCGCAGGTTAAAAAAGTGAATTACAGTGGAACCCTGATTTTACCATTTTGGCAAGGGGACCTAATAGAGATATTGTTGTAAACTAACTCTCCTTGTGACAATTTGGTGGCAAAGCAACTAATAACCCTGCTATTATGTATATGGTCATTAATTTTTCAAATTGAATCAATGAAATCAATAAATTTCTCCAACATAATACCTGTACTTTAAGTATTTTATTTGCAGTAATTGCAATGTGCACATCACTATCAAACGCAACAAGTGAAACGTAACATCATGTCCATTTACAGTTTGTGCAGTGTATAATATAAGTTTTGAGAATGCTGTGTGTACAAATTTTGTAATGCGTACAAAACTAAAATTTATTGCCATCAGATGACATACTATTTCATGTTTATATACAGTAGTGTTCATGATATGGTTGACCATCAGGTTCATACCGGAACGTCATTTGTGAGAGTACGAGATGAAGTTTGGCTTGCCGCCTTTCTTTCACTTCTAGCTGTAAAAAGGCATCCTCCATCATAGAAAGCGAACAAAGAGACTCTTGCCCTCTCTTGTCCAGGCTCTTCACAGGACATAGCAAAGTCTGTCAGTGTCCTCAGACTGCTTCATAATCTTCCATAGGTGTAGGAGATCTCAGTTCTATGTATACATATCATCAGTATATGTATATATTTAACAATTATCCTGTGAAATCACGCGGAATATCGTCTGATACTTAGCCGACGATATTCCGTGAGATTGAGCAGGATAATTGTTTTATTGGTATATACTAAAACAGTGGATTAAGTGTTAAACGCGCGCGCTGATTAGCTTGTCAAACTCCGGACATCTCACTGTTTTAGTATATACTAAAACAACTATTCACCTCAGTGTCGGTGGCTAGCATTGGATATTTACCTCGCTGCTTCGCGGCTCGGTAAATATCCACTGCTAGCCACCTCCACTTTGGTGAATAGTTGTTAATTGTTCAACAAATTGATAACAAAATTGATTTCCAAGCTCATAATATTTTTAAACCTTTCTGTCGACATTTTTTCACTTCACTTTTTCTTCCCACGTACGAAGCTACGTATACCGCCGGATATCTGTTACCTACGGATGACAGATATCGAGAGCATCATGACCATATTTGGATAGTGTTACAATTTGTTGAATAATAAACACTAATATCAGTATGTAGACTACTCAATATGAGTACATATGATTAAAATCCATATGTACTCATACTGAGTAGTCTACGTACTGATATTACGGCTCCTTAACTGTAGAGCACTTTTCTAGAATCGACGGTGAACACCACCTCGATTTATATATATATATATACTACATACATACTTGATAACGCATGCTTGAACCATCAACTTATAAAAGGAGCGTTAGTTAGTTAGTCAGTGTTTCATGCACCTGACGAGAGAGGACCACAGGCCCTTTCGAAACAGTTCTGTAGTGCAATGTTTTAATTTTTCTTTTCCCATACAATTATTTATACACCAATATATTATATGTAACTAACAAACAAACCATCAAAGCAATCTGAAGAAATCAATAACAACTGTAATTGCCGCAACAAGAATACCTGTCTACTTGAGGGAAATTACAACATCTGGAACATCGTATACCAAGCAGAGGTCACAACTCCACAGACAAAAGAAACATACATTGGACTGTGCAACACAACATTCAAGGAACGCTACAGAAACCATGTATGTTCTTTTAGGAACGAATGCTACAAAAATGTAACTGAACTTAGCAAGCACCTATGGAGTCTAAAAGAATGTAAAATCAATTATCAAATTAAGTGGAGAAAAGTGAAACAAACTACCGGTAAGTCGTATTCAAATGTAAACAAAAAATGTAATATTTACCTATGGGAGAAATATTTTATAATTTGTCAACCGGAAATGTTGACACTTAATCATAGAAACGAAATGACATCGACCTGCAGACATTCTAAGAAATTCTTGTCAAGTACCGCTTTTACCTAATATAGATTAACCCGACCGCTAGCATTTTCGCCGTCCAGTCACATCTTGATATGTTATGCTAGTAAGCTTTCAAGATTTATTTTTAGCAGTTTTTTTAGCAAGTTTACTGAAGATTGTTTAACCGTTGCTATTACCATTTCTTTTTCAAACTACCATTTTTTTGGTTACCATTTTTTTTCAAAATAGTGTCATTATTTGAGCCTATAAGATTTATTTTTACAGTTTACTGTAAATTGTTTTACCGTTGCTATACACCTCAGCCAATTGTGAATTGTTACCGTTTTTTCAAAATCACTATAATATACCATGTATTCTTTCTTCTTGGCAGTTGCCTGATGATTGTTTTGTAAGAGGCATGAAACTCAGAGTAGCAATTAAATGTTTTTGAACTAGTCCGACTCCAGAAACTCATCTTTATAATGTTTGTATATAATTATATTATCATTTTGTCACGAGACCAATGAATAGCATGCACGCTGGAGATGCGCAGTAGCAATGGGCGCAAACGTCCTTAAGCAACTTGAAACTTGTAATTCAAATAAGCTTGAGCAAGAGTTCTGTTCTAGCATCGACATGTTCTCAGTGCTTTTCAATGTCTTTCATTTATTGAAACATTATGCCACTTCAATGTCAAAGGGCAAGGAGATGAAGGTTGACTGCTTATCAATGTAACGGACAGTGAAAAGTAGCAACATATTTGAGTTCAAATTACCAAACTAATGCAATCATCATAGAACCTGTTTTAATTTTTCTTTATGTGTAAGTGTAAATGATGTTAAGATATAGTGGATGTTCTCCATTTAGCAGTTGCATCCCCTTCTTTAGTCTGAATTTGACTTGAGCTCATTTTAACAATGCATCATCAATGATCATGGAATTAAGGTAATATATTTCTTTGACATCATTCTGAGCAAGAAAAGGACCAGGAAGTCAGGTTTTCATGGTGATCAAGACAATTTACATTATTATACATTGAACTCTCTAACTCTTTTTTGATTGGCCAGAAATGTACAGTGAATTTTAAAAATCAGTGCCAGTGATGTCATAACTGCAGATTAAACAATAGTGATGTCAAGGAGACTCAAGGTCACAGATAATCATGCCATGTATAACTGCAGTGCATAATTTCTACAAGGGTAATCATGTCAACTTTGCACAATTCGTGTTGCTTGCTGTCAGTGAAGAAGCAGAAACATGACTTCCAAGTTTTCCAAGTTTGCATTCAACGTATAATAAAACTTTTAGATTTGGTTTTTGTGACATCCAGAATAATCAAGGTGTGGGTAGGGGTTATCAGCCTCAGCCTTCGCGGCTTCAGCTAATAACCCTTACCTCGACCTTGATTATTCTGGATATCACAAAAACCTCATCCAATTATTGTTTGTAAACTCCAGGATACCAAACCACTGCATACTACACACCACAAGTTTGTGATGGTGGTGGACCAAGAACTCGCAAAATTGATTAGGTCTTAAGACGAAGGATGAGCCTATGCAAGACATGTTTCAGACGATCTTCATGCATTCTATCTGCAGAGATGTGATCACAGAAAGACCATCACCTGTTTACTGTTTGATTTGTGCTAGAAGGATTTTCAAGTGAGCACACTGATCATCCAACTTGTTGAAAGCCCAAGCTTGTGAACATTGTTGTTTGGGCCTATTTCATATGTTACTTTGAATGTTACATTTTTTTTTTTTGGGGGGGGGGGGGGGGTGTTAGCACAAAACAGCTCCATTGAAGAAGTGTTATTAATATTGACCCAAACACATCTTATCTCAGATCTGGGTAGTACTCTTTATTATTTTAAATAAAGTATAGTATATACCAAAAGAAATATTGCCCAGAGTCATATGCCTGGACTTACAACTGCTATAAAAAGCTAATTACAAGCTATTTACAATGTACAAATGTATGAATAACAATTTGATAAAATTGAAAAGGCATCAGTATTCTGTTCACAAAGCAGCATCTATGATGTATAAGACAAAAGGCCTGTGGATATCTGAATGCAGCTTGTGTCTGGTGTACTCATCACATGCATTAAAATGTGTTTATCCAGAATAGCAATTATGGTATATGCAATCTTCAGCCAAGCTGCTTTGTTTTGTTTCATTTTTGCCTACACTTCACTCTTCTTCTTATCTGTTTCCTTATTTCTTATTACTCTTCAAGATGATGTGACTGATTTGTTGTTTCTTGGCATTGAGGCTCATAGCTGGTTGATGAAGATTTGAGAGATGAGGACACATTTAATCTGGGGATTTCCTTCCACTATAAGTAGAGATCTAGCTTCCTGAAAAACCCTTCTCTCAACTTCCAATCATGAAGTGACCAAATAGCTGAGTGTATGGACATATTCTTCTAACAAACTAACAATAAGCTTACTCTCGTCTTGTAAGCAATCTATAATCACTGAATCCCTTCACTTCAGAAATATTATCATTTAATTTCTCCTTGTGTCAATCGAAATGTCAAGCAGATAGGTTAATTAAGATCAATTATCCCCTAATTGGGGTGAGATTTTTAGGATTACAACTGTGACAGGTTATTTCTTTTTCGAACTTAAAGCTGTGATGGCCATGAATGCATCAATGACTGCCCCAGAGTTGCCTACAAATGGCATTCTCTTTTCATCGTATTTCAGTAAGAAATAGATTCAATGGTGCAGGCGGGTCTTCTGGTCCTGATGGTGATTTTGAATCTGAAGATCGTGATGAGACTGGAAGCCAGGAACCTAAGAAAAAGTCTGTGTATGTTCGTAAGGAGTTTCCTGAGACATGGCTATGGACAGAGGAAATGGTCAAGTAAGACTACAGTTTATTGGGCCATACAGTGTAATAAATATATGTTATTGGCCGGCTGGGAGGTCTGTATAGGGAAAAACTGTGACTGAGGTCTTGAAAAGGCTGTCCGAGGCTACGGGCCGAGGGCAGCATTTTCAAGCCCGAGGTCACAGTTTTTCCCTATACGGACCGACCCTAAGCCGGCCAATAACATTTTTATCTTTTTTTCCTTGCGGTAAATGGCTCACAAGTGGGTTTGTTTACGCAACTTTGTCATTGAATTGGCTTACGCGCCGTTAACAAACCATTCACAAAAATATAACAAACGAGCAAGCGAGAAACTCAGGTGCTAAACAAAGAAAGATGTATTAAAGAACAGATTTATTTCGAACTATTTTATGTTAGTTGCGTTAAAGTCCCCTGTTAAGTTCTTTAAAAGTGTTTTCTTGGTGTGAAATTTCGTACAAAGTTTGAAGTTGTGCTACAAAAACATTTTCTGTCAGTTGGTGCGAATCACTCGAAATCAGACTTTTTCTACCGCCTTTAGCGAGGAAGTTCGTCAAGTGTACTCCACAGAAATTCTCTCAAATACAGAAATGATCAGAGAGGTAAACTCGACTGAAACTGATTCAGTTTGACTTAAAGTTGTACAGAGAGAAAGACAGGATTGGTTATTTTACTTTTAAAATATAGTTAACTAATGGGAGCTTATCACAACCTTGG